>VZRN01011459.1:884789-914029 GCA_013397935.1 Dasyornis broadbenti | reverse complement strand
GGGCGCAGGGCCCGGGCTGCGCCGGGCGATGTGCGGCCCGGCGGGGGCGAGCGGCCCCCTGCCCCTGCCGTGGCCCCCGCGATCGTCCCGGTCCCCGCGGCCCCCGCAGCCCGCCCGACTCCTTCCGAGGGCGGTCCCACGCACATGTGGCCGGTGCTGGGAATTCGGGAGGCACCACCGCGGCCCCCGCGCTGGTTTAGGGTTGGCTGAGGCGTGTATTCGCTTCACCGATTCCTGCCCGCCTTGGCTGTCTTTTATGAGATCGTTAAGACACGAATTATTTCATGGTGAGCTCAGATTTTGCCGGCTTAAGAGCAGATTGTCAGTGGTGACAGGCCTTTAAAGTAAAGAACTTAAGGGGTAAAGCAGCAGCTTCGGAGCTTTACTGATGCCAAACGTCACAAGACTTGGAGCTGACACTGTGTGTGACTTGTGTGCAGCTGCTCTCACTGGAGATACAGAACTACCTGGTGTGCATTAGTGACTAATGCTGTAGCCAGCAAAGCTCGTATGATAGGTGGAGGCATCGCTTTCACTACAAAACTCTATCAGTAACGAAATATAATGAGGCTTCTTGGTGGGTAGGAGGTGTAAAGGTCTGAACTGAAGGTACAAAGATCTGAATGGAAGCCCAGGGGAGGAGGAGAAAGAGGGGGGTAATGTAACTATCACTGCATCAGTAACAGGGTCCATCATCCACAAACCTTAAAATCAGGTGTTTCTGCAAGATGGAAGCCCTTGGTAACAATCTGGGCTATCAGTGTGGTCACTGAAGTAGTGATGCCTTGACCTGAGGCAGTGCCATTAGGTTCTTCTCAGCCCAGGGAGCAAGTGCTGCTGTCACCGCTGCTCGCCACTAACTCTGTCTTACACAAGGTTAACATGTGGCAGGTGACTTCATGTTTGGTCACAGAACAACTCTTTGGGATAAAGAGATGTCTCCAGACATCTGGAACTGTCTAGAGGCAAGGAAAGCCCAGTGAGTAGGTATACTCACAGGGAGGGCTGTTTCTGTCTTGGTGCTGCGGGGCCTCTTCCCTTTCTTGTCTGGGGACAGTGGGGCTCTCCAGCTTGCAGGACTTGTGCTACTCAGCAACTCCGCAGCCACACAGGGTTCCGGTGCCAAATGAATAAGTTTTTTGGAGCTTTGTATCCACTGTGTCCAGTTCAGCTGCCTGATAAACCCACCCAGCTGGTCTGGAAACCATCCAAAATGTGGAAGCTAACTGAAAACAGAGAAAGATCTACTTTATGTGGAATTTGGTTTAGAAAGAAATTGAAATGTCAGGTTTTATAAAGTTTGGGGGTTCCCCCTTCCATTCACCACATAAAAGTTGCCGAGCTTGGTTTTCTAAGCAGTTCTGCGTCATGGTTTGGGCTGTCTCGCATCTTATTTAATCATAGGGTAAAGCTCCAATAATTAAAACCTGTATCTAATTCAGATGCAAAATAGAAACTATTGGAAGTCTACAGGTTTTGTTTCCACGTGTTTAGAGAGGTGCGTTCTGTAGGAAATGGGTTGTATCTAGCAAATCAACTCCTCTGCTTGGGTGAATGGGCTGTGCCTGACTGTGAGCCAGCCACTGTGGCTGCCCTGGAGTCAGGCAAACCTCGTGGTAGTGTCTCCTCTGGTCTTTCAGAGAGTTGTTTTTGAACCATTCAAGAACACTTGGTGTGATAATATCTTGGGCTTGGTTTCTAGGAACTTTTGCTTAGAGCTCCAGGGGAGGAGTCTTCCCTCCCTACTGGCTTCCCCAGCGCATTTATCCATGTGGCGTGTTCTCCTCAGGTGATTCTGTAGCTGTCTGCCAGTGAGATCTGGGCTTTGGGACCTGAATTCACCGAGTGCAAGGTGTATCTCAGGTGAGCTGGCTGATTGGCTGCCTCTTGGTAGACTAGAGTCTCCTCACCCATGAAATACTGGAGTGGTTTTCCCTCTGCCTGTCCGCTAAGGCGTGGTGAAGGCTGGTTGCTGTGATGTGCTGGATGCTGCTTGGCACAGAGGTCATGTGTTCTCCATGAGGGTTGGAGCTCAAGGGGACTAGTGTTACCTCTCTGGGGCCAGGAACAGGGCGGTACCTCAGTAGTGAGACTTGTTAAAGTGGTTTGTTGGCAGTGACCCAGGTGAGATCCAGAGGTCCCTTCCCACCTCAGCAAGTCTGTAAACTTGGCACAGTGTTTCCTAGAGGATAAACTGGCATCTTTGGGAAGAGTGAAGATGGCTGAGTGAAATGGAATGTGAAGTTGACAGGCTAGACGTGCATTGTCTGCACTTCTACAGAGTATTCTACTATGATTAAATACTTAAAATTCTTAATTCCCCATAGCAGTTGAGACCCTGGATATTGTCACAGCACACTGAGCTGATTCTTTAGGCTTGAATTTAAACTCCAAATCCTCAAAATTGTTCCTCCAGCCAAGTGTGTTAAGGAAAAGGGAAAGAAGGAAACAAGCAATCATGTGGAATTAAGTGGGTTTTTGCAAAATGTAATGTCTTCATACTTTCAGAAGCATTTTATGATAATACAGATCTAGTTGACCCGTTGTATTTATAGAGAAGGATCCTACTCATGTACCAAAAGTACAGAATGCATCTATCAAAATAACATTGAGAGCTTTGATTTAGAAGCTAGATCTGATACACCATGTGAAATGCAAACACAGAACAGAAGATCTCTGCCCCCCAAAAGTTCGCGTTTTATTAACTTAAATCCAAACCAGAGAGGTTCAGAAGTTTGCCAGTACTCCTGAATGTTAATGCCATGCCCCACCAAGTATGTACCCTATATATATGCTGTGTTGGGGCTTCCATCAGGCTCTGTGTTGGTCCTCATTTTGGACAGTAGCTTAATTCTTTAGTCTGGCACTGGTCACACAAGCACTCCTGTGTGAAAATACCCAGTGAACATCAAGGTATTTGGTGAGCTGGGAAGGTTTGTCTGAATCAGGGCTATCTGTGATGTAGTATAGTGTTGCATGCTCTGATATGATCAAATGTTATTTGAATGCTTAGAGAATTTCCCTCCTTGAGATAATTTATTAGATTAAAGTAGTCAGAATATGAGGTAACTTCAGAGGCTGCTTCTGATTTTAAATATGTCAAAGCTAGCAGAAACACAGTATTTCAAATGAGTTAATTCTTTTCTCTGAAGGGGACTCGGAATATGTATGCATTTTTATTGTTTATCAGGTATTAACAGTGTTTATTTTTATGCTTGTTAATTTTGGCAGGTCTTTCTTCTCTACAAAGAAGCTTTGTTGCCTACAGTACTGACTGCAGATGTCTGCAAATGTAGAAGCTGATAAATCATATCTTCTTCCCTCCCCTGACTTTCTTGTTTCCTGTGGAATTTATACTTCTAATTTTTTTAAAGTTAGACCTCTGTTGATGACATTTGGATTGCAACTGTGAGCATATCTATGCAAAGAGATGAGCTACCTTGAGCGCTTTTGAGGTATGTATGCCTGCTATGACTTAGAACACATGGAAAGGAAAGGCCATCTGATTAGGGCAAACAGAGTTCTAGGTGTACATTTTCTAGATTCAGGCTGATGTGCAGCATTTTGCATGGTTTTAGTAGTAGAATACACATATGCACAATGAGGCTGTAGGAGCACCAGAATACCCAGCTGGCTTTGTATGCAGGGTGACCTTGGTTGAACCTGCTGTGGGAGTACTCAAAAGATTCTCTTGAGAAAAGCTTGGTTGTATTCACTGCTCACCCATTCAGTTTCTAAATGCCAGCATGGTCTGCAGAAATTTTCTTCTTCAAAGTATGTGACACACATTTAGTAATCATTGAAATGCACCCGAGAGGCCATGGTGGTTGCTCTGTTTGGTTAGATAAAGTGCTCACATGAAGTTACAGTGTACCTGCCTCGAATTGGGAGGCATCTGGAATGAAGGCTAGAAAAGAAGGACATTTTGCTTGCCTTCCTCTGCACAAGTACTGGCACAGTGGTCTCTGCTCACAGAAAGGAGCAGTCTCATAAGAGAATATGCCTGTGGTGAAGAGAATATGCCTGTACAAGAGTAGCAGAGCTGGGAAGGCTTGTCACTGTGTAGTTTTGTCCCACCCGGGTAACAAGAGATGGACAACCTGGGCTGTTCAGGCAGCACAGAAAGTCACCAGCGTGCACAGCTGTATTTTTCTAGAGGCTTTTAGCTGTCCATACATACTCTAAACCTGGAATGAGGAAGTTGGCTTACTGCCTCTGTATGGGTTTAGAAGAGGCCAGTGTGCACTGATAACATCTGTTCCTTCTGTAAACTACTTGGACACAGTTAACCCTTCTGTGATGTAGATGCCAATGTTCCAGGGCAGTGGTGGTCTTGTCAGTTAATGGTGGATTACAGTGAAAGGCAGCCAAACACACACTTTTCTGGCTTCCAGCAGAGACATTCATTAGTGGGTTTTGTTTAAAAAGGAAAACTAATTGTGCTGAAAGTAGCTACCAGACTGAATCATGCCGTCATGCCACATTGCTGTACAGGATGTATTTAGCAGCAAGACACGAGCTTTTATCGATAAGCTCCAGTGATTCAGGCTGAGGTGATACTGGAGGAACACAGATCTGATCTACCTCCCTGTCTGGCTTAAAACAGCCTGATGGTGATGTTACTGTTAACAGGGAGACAGAATGGGCCATGGTGGCAGGGCTCCTGTGAACTGTCATGGGCAGCATGGTGCTGTGGTTCAGAACGGGATCCCTTACCTATGCTGAAGGACATCATTAGCCTGCAAGCAGAGCTGGGGCAAAGGACTGGCATCTTGGTGAGATTCTCTGTTACAAGTGGGCAGAAATTGGTGCAGCTCGCTTTAAATGTGTTTCTCAGTCTGCCTGGTCAGTGTTATTTGGCTGTGGCAGTGTGCTGAAGTGGCATTGGGCAGAAGAGTGGCTTCGTTTCCTGTAAGCTGCTTTCACGGAAACTTTAGGAACACACGAGGAGTGAAGTGGTTTGCTGAGCTGCCCATTGCCACCTTAGTGGTGCTTTATGCAGTGTACCAGGGACTTGGATTCTGTAACCCAACTTGGTGCGTTTTTTTAGTTGTGTATAAATAAGTTATGATCTCTGTAATGCTATCAATTAAAATTGGTGCACATTTTCCAAAAAAAAGCTACTGTTCTGTGAAAATAAATCAATTCCTGCAATATCTCTGAAAACTTTTAAGAATACGTAGATTCCATGTCTTCCTGAGTGTATATCCCTAAGTATTAGTCTTTGTTTTCTAAACTGTAAAATTAGGTTGTTCTAACTTTGTAAAACATTCAGTTTCATGACAAACATAACTCTTGCAGTTTAATTATTCAAACTCATATATAACTAAAAATCAGTACTAAAGAGTGGAGAGACAAGGAGATTGAATATAGGATGAAGTTCTCTTTTGATGTAAAGAAGTGGTCTGAAAGGTGAAATAATGTACATTAGAGAATGTTGCATTAAAACTGTCCTACAGGGTGTCTGAAAAGTTCAAAGAACATTAAAGGACACTACAGTGTTGAGATGAATGGTACTGCTATTGATTCAGCTGGTGTGATGGGTTATGACAGGAAGTTTGCAGATGCCTACTTACAGTTTCTTCAGGCATAAATGTGGCAAATTTCAGTATTTTGGGGCTTTGTGGGAGCTGACGGTGTCCTTAACAAATCCCATAGTGGCCTTTGTACTGAAGCTGTTGGCTGTTATTTTCCTGGAAGCCAGTTGCCATGGTGATTATCCTGCTGGCAAATAAATGTGTTTTTCATTATTCTCAGTTATACTAGTTTGGAGCAAAAGTACTGTGGCCTTTTCTGGGATCACTGGAAATGCTTCACCTGTAGCACACCATGTTTCTAAATCACTGCCCACTGAACAAGCATCTCGTGCTTTAGTGGGTCACAGTCGTAAGGGGTAGTGTCTCTTGTCTGTGAGAAAAAGTGAGTGTTCTTGCTGTGATCCTGATGTTGCATGGCAGTTAAAATGGGAGAAATGAACACAGTGGCTTTGGGTCAGAATCTGTTAAGACTGAACTTAGCCTGTTCAGGCCAGTAATGGCTGACTGACTAGTAAGGCAAAGGCTCTGTTGGTGAAAGGCAATCTCTCCAAGATGTGTGGTGCTGTAGTCCTTCCCTGTGTTGGCTTGCAGCTGGGGTAGCGTCTAGCTCTGGTGGCTACTGATTTACATTAAATGCTTTGTTAAGGAAGATGTTCTGGATATGTGAGCCTTTCCATAACAGAAGAACTTGG
The DNA here is from genome assembly GCA_013397935.1 of Dasyornis broadbenti. Lineage (NCBI taxonomy): Eukaryota > Metazoa > Chordata > Aves > Passeriformes > Dasyornithidae > Dasyornis > Dasyornis broadbenti. The sequence continues at coordinate 907,800 of VZRN01011459.1, read as the reverse complement.
TTAGTTCGCATTGAATACCTGTGAGAAGTTCGGCTGCTTGGGCTGCAGAGCATCCAGTGGTAAGAGGAGTGGGGACTTGTCAAATGGAGGCAGGTGGGAGGCTGTGTCAGTGACTGCTTGCTGCTCTGTAGGGCAGTTCCCATGCTGGTCATGCTTTTGCTGTGGGAGTTAGTTTTCAGCTGGTTTATTGTGCTGAAAGAGAAAGTTTTAGTTCTGGTTTACCAAAGTCCTTTGAATGCATCAGGTGCAATTCCAGTCTGTGGGAGAAACACTGGTCCAGTACTGTACAATCTCTTTATTGATAACATATTAATAGGGCCAGGTGAAGAATTTTGTAAGTGATACAAGATGGGAAGTTGATAGACCTGATGATTGTGTTGCCATTCAGAGGCACCTGGATAGGCTTGAGGAATAGGCAGGCAGGAACCTCATGAAGCTTTGCATCTGGGAAGGACCCACCCCTTGTAGCTGGTGTTGTATAACCACCCATGTAACTGTGCTAGGCGCCTGACCAGCTGCAAAGTTGCTCTGCAGCAAGTAAATGGGGTGTTCTGTGGGAGACCCAAGTTAATGGCTCCTTACAGAGCCATTGTGCAACTTGGGTCTTGATTTTTGGTTATAAGCCTACACCTTCTCAGTGATAGCTGAAATTCAGCCTTATTTCAAATAAGACTGCTCCCTTTTTGTGGTGCTTTGGGTAAAGATTTGTGGATTTTTTTTTTATGTGGACTCTGCCATGAATGTGGGAGGAAACATTCTGATTTTGGCTGAGGTTTTAAATGCATGACTACTTGATTCCCATTGGCAAGCAAGTAGTCAAGCCCAATTTCTTTCTACCAAGTTACTGTCTCTGTGAAGCTTGACGTGGAGGTGGATATTGAAGAGCAGCATATTTGTGAGTGTGGCTGCATAGCTGTGTTGTGTTTGTGCAGTTTTGTGGGTGTGTCTCTAAAATACATAATAAGATCTAATAGAAGAAAAGGACTGTATATATGCATCAGTATTTTTATTGTAGAAGTCCAAAAAGTGAGCAAAGCATGGAATTCACAAGTCTGTATGGTAGCAGTTGATGGACAGCTCACAGGGATCGTGTTCCAAATGGTGTTGATGGGATAGGGAGTTGTGGCTGTGCAGGGCTGGTTCCCTGGCACATGAAAAGAAGCCCAGTAGCATGTCTGTGTGCCACAGGGCAGTTGCTGGTGCTAGTGTGCTACAGGGCAGGTGCCCATGGCCCTTCTCACACTGTGTCCCTGAGGTATGCAGGCCAGGCTGATGCTGTTCCTACCCATTAGGGTACATATGGATGTAGTTATACTGCTCTTTGTCCCAGGCTCTGGTTGAGCCTACCTGGGACTGGGAGAAGTGGCTGTAATGAGTCAAGGTAAAAGCACCTTATGCATGTCTCCTATTTCTGTCGACAGCTGGTAGCTGGTTTTTAACAGTGAGAGCAGGTAAGGAGGTGTGAATGGGGTAGGCTTTCACTGATAGGTCCTGCCAAGCCTCCTGCAAGTGTTGGCTGAAGGACTGCAAGCAGTGTTTGATGGGCAGCCTGAACATCTTGCTTGTAGTCGTGCAGGGAGGAATGTACTACTGCTCAATTAGAAAAAGCCATGTAAACAAACCAGCCCCAGATTAAGGCCATTACTGTTATACTAATATATTTTTTTAAGAGTTGCACTTAATTAAAAGCTCCCTGGACTAGCAGTCTTGAAGAAGGATCAGGAAGGAGAGTTTTCTTCTGAAGAGCAGGATGAAATTGTCAGTGGTTGAGCAGCATAAACTGTCGGTGAATTAGTAACGACTATTAACTTCTGGTCGGAATTTCTGTCTTGCCAGATTTGTGTCATGTTTTAAACAATACTGGCAGAAAGAGTTGTCAGGTTTTGCACCCTGCGGACAGACTTTTGCAATGTCAGTGGTCTTCAGACCGATGAGCTTTGCAGGTATCCTTCTCAACAGCATGGAGGGAACCATCACATGGGAAACATGGTGCTTCCTTTGAGTCTAAGATTTATGTCAGCACAGAGTGGTTAGGTGCACTTTGTAGGGCAGACCTGTTAAAGATCTGGGTTGCAGTATGGGAATGGTTGTATCAGTGTTTTGGATTTTAGTAGACTTCTTCCCATTTTGGGACTGAGTATGGTTTGAGTTAGATTTTGAAAACTGTAACTCATCTGATGCCAGATACTGGTGGAAAGCATTCATATGCCCAGTACTCAGAGTGTCACCAAAAACTGGGAAGAAAATAAAAACCCTCTAGCACTATATTTGAAGTGACAGAGAATCAGCCATTGCTTTATTTTCTGGCCAGGATGTTGTTCTGGCCGGGATGTGCCACAGAAATCATCTCATCCACACATAGCCCGGGTGTGCAGAGAGAATCATTCCATGAAAAACATATATTTACAAGATTTTCTCCCAAATTTTATACAGTCAAAACTCATAGGAAGGTATTGGGTCAGTCTTCATTGGTTCCAAGTTGAGCAACCCCCAGTATTCAGTTTCCCATTGGATCCTAATCTTCTCCCCTCCAATGTTAATTAGATCTTCATTCTTCAATTTTCTTATCAGTCCTTTCCGGACCAGATGCTTCCCACTCTGCTAGGGGTGGTGTCTGGGGTAGATGTTTGCAGATGACTGTTGAGAGCTGTTATCTCTTGTGAATCTTCTGTGCTACTTCAGTTTGTTGAGAGAGTGCATTAGGCCTCACCTGGAGAAACAGTGCCCTGGAAAGAAGCTTCAGTTCCCTTCCCCCAGGGCGAAGGTGGACAAACCTGGCTAAAGCTACATAAAAAATTTTTAAACTGGTATGTTTTGCAACAAGAGTACTGAATCAATGGGGAAAGGTATTGTGATTTTGCTGAGCCAAATGAAAACTTGATTTGATCTGTTTTTACTCTTGTTGAATTGAGTCAACGCTTCTGAAAGATCAGAGAATTATTGTTGGTTTTGAGCCATCGGGGGAGTATTTTACCACTCTGTGCAAGGTTAGTTCTACTTTCTTCTTTCACAAGTCATTGTAAATATGATACTTTCCAAAATTCAGAGCTAAAAGCACATGTTAAAATCACACATAGTGTGGGGTGTGGGTTGGTGGTAGATGACATCTTTCTTTACAAGCCTGCTGATTTAACTTGTTTTAACCTCCTTACAACTCCAAGCCTGGAATAAACCTTTCTTTTAGAACTAGAGTTGCTAAATCTTGCCAGCTTTTCTGCTAGCATTGTCACAGGTAATTCTGCTACTAGGAGTTAAAATGAGAGGCCATCTCCTCTTTTTCTTTTTTTTTTTCTTTTATTACCAGCATGCTTAGAAGTCTCTCTTTAATGCCGGAAATAGTTGTAGTATAACCGTTTGTCTTCCCTTGGAACAGAAATGAAAATACCTGTATTTGTACTTAGTGGTTACCTTGTTCCTTGTGAGTCAGCTTTGACACACACAAAGTGGCAGTGTCTCTTGGCAGATGGACAATGAGGAGATAAGAGCAGCTTTGGTCTTTCCCCTCCACCCCTTCCTCTCCTGGAAAGATCCTGCCAAAATGCTTGCCATGGCCTATTATTGTTGCATTTTTCCAGAGAGTAAACAATCAGATTCAGATAATGCAAATACTAATAGGAAAGATTAATAGTAGGAGTGCAACTGACCACAAAAATATTTGAGATGCTTCAAAGAATTAAATCCATTCTTTTCTTTGTGGAAGACCCATTGTTTTGAATATTTGCTGAATACTTTTTCACTCTTTAGGGAACGTAGTTTCTCTGTTTGCAAAATGCAGTATTTGAACTGTGGAAGTGGAATCACTTGTATTCTGATGAGTCCTTGCTGAAGCTTAAGTGAGTTCCCGTTTCTGCAGCTATTGTGGCCATAGCATCAGATAGGAGGTTTTGGTAACACCATTTTGGAGTAATTGTGTGCCCTGTCTATCTACTTCCTCCCTTTAACCTTATCTCAAAGTTGTTATAACCAGGTCTATGGTCAGATTCTTTCCTCAGTCCTGTCTTCCTTCAAAGGGGAGTTAATTTTTTTGTATTGGTTCACATCACAGCCCTGGAAATATCTGTGCCTGTAAAAGCTAAAATGGGATGCCATGCTGTGGTTCTGAAAATGAGCCCCAGAGGACAAAAGAGATTGGAAATTCCTTAAATTGCTATTTGAAAGGACAGCTCCAGATCCCTGCTTGGGCTGTGGCTGGACATGTCCTTTCTGTATTGTTCAGTGAAGCCCTGAGTTCAGAGCATGCACTTGATTGGTTTGTAGAACATGTAAATATGGATGCAACTTTTTTCACTTTTGCAAAAAGCAGAGATGTTTTTGAGGAAATGCTGCTGTTTGGCTTAGCTTCAATTTGGTTTTGAAGAAGAGTGGGTGAGGATGTGGCTTTTCTGAAACAGGCCACTAAAGTGAGTGGAAGTGTCAACTGTTGGCCCTCCCTTGGCAGACCATGCAGTTTTGAGTTGCAGATTTCCTCTTGAGCCTAGTAAAGCAGATCATCTTCATAATAATTCTTTGTCCAGTTTGTTTTTCTTCGAAAATCCCTGTAGGCTGCATTTTTAGTGTTGTCTTCCAACTTTTAAGTATGTTCACAAAAAAATTTCAAGAAAATGTGTATGATGTATGTAATTGTGAATGTCAACAAATCAGAAGACTAGTTAAATCTTTCTTTAACATTCATTTAGCTTTCTTGAAGCACTGGTTTTATTAATTTGATGGAAAATAACCTACATGTAGCCTTTTCCAGGAAACAATATTTTAACTGGCTTGGGTAGGTTCCAGTTATAGTGCTGTATGCTGTTCATAAATGAATCTGAGGGTAGCAACAGGAGAAATCATGGAAGTATAACATTAACCTTTTAAGAGCAAATTTTAAGTTTGGCTCTCTGCTGTAATAGTCTCACGTAACCTTTAGGCAGCTTCTTAATGTTTCTGTGGGTTTTTTTTTCACCTGAAAACTAGAGAAATAATACTAATTAATTATAATGTAGGGGCATTCCAAAGGTGAATTCACAGACTGCTCATATGTTACGGTAATATAAACCTAGAAATACTTTATGTAGCTAAGAAATTCATTAAGGATGAAGCTCTGCTAAGCTGTGGAACTGACAGCGTTGCCCCACAGTCACACTCCGTGGTATACCAGCTCTAGACGCAGCAGTGCAGTTGTGAAAGGCTTCTGATAAGTGGACAGGTCATGAGCTATAGAAATACAGCTGAAAAGTTTTGCTTTGGTTTTCATGTGAGGTTTTAACTTACGGCAAACCCAGAATGATTATGTACTGGTACCTCTGCATGGTTATTAATTTTGGAGAAGTCTTGATCTTTTCATAGCTTTGATTCAGACAACAGTGTAAACCACTGAGTTACTGAATGTTCAGAGAGGGGTGGAAAAGATGTCAGTGGCAATTGGTTGTACTGCAAAGCAGCAGAACCATTTCTGAAAACCAGTCACTCAACTTTAAGCCATATTGAGTTACTATTACTCAAATAAACATTGAAAATTGTCTAATCTTTGATGTTGTCTGTGGTCATTAGATGTGAACTTCTAACTTCGCAGAAGAACCATTGATCTTTATTCTACTTTGATAGCAATGACTGAGCAATACTTCCTACAGGGCATCAGTAATGTAGAGCTTGCCCACAGGTGGTATTGAAGGTGCTTGATTCTAATGTGGGTGTACGCAGGAAGATGTTTCTTAAAAAGAACTTGAAAGGAGAAGGGGATCTGTCACTCACTGAGAGAATGTTTGATATATGCTCATCTGTGACTTGCCCTTCACAAGAACTTCTTGATTAACTCTGTAAGATTCAGCTTTAACTTCAGTTATATTTGTATCCCTTCAGTTATTTCAAAGAGTTTAAAATAGCACAGCTTCCAGGGGCACTTGCATTTCAATAGAAAATAAAGTATTAAAAATAAAATTTTAGAAGTTGGAATCATGCTCGCTTTGTTGTTTATGTATATCTCTCCTCCCATTTCCAGAATTTTCTCATACCCAGTTTCTTTTGCAGTTCTGTTCAGTGGAGGGTCTACTGTGTGTCAGCCATGCTAAAGGGCAAGTGATGGAGGCAAGTACAAGTTTATCCTTTCACTGTTATCTGATGTTGGTTTTGCCAGTTTTTCCTTTTGAACTGTGTTGTTTCCCAGGACTCCTGGGAAATAGTTGCACAAATGAAGGACTATATTAGAATGTGCTGGGATGTAATGTTGTTATACTATCTGCTCAGTGTGGCTGTATGTGGAGTTGTGAATTTTGTTCCTGATGTAGTAGATTCTTGTACAAATAAGAAATGTATGTTTTTAAACTTCATGCTGTAAAGTATTGTTTCCTCCCACAAACAGACTATAAAGGTTGTTGTAAGTGGAGAAACCAAAAGTGAGCACAAAAGTTGAATCCTAATGCAAGTAAGTGTGCTAATTAATTCTGAAGATTCACAATCCTTCACACTTACAAGTATTTTTTTCCAAAAGTAGATACTAGAACAAGTAAGTAGTTGGAAGGATCTTCATACCAGATGTGTAATTTGCAAAGCTCATTTCAGTCTCACAGCAGACTCATCCTATGGAAATAGAAATAGGAGATTACTATAAAGCTCCCATTAGGAGCCTATCAAAGGCCATATAATTTCAGAAATCTGTCCCAGAATACACAGAGTGGCCATGCCTTGCTTGGGAGCTCACTGTGGGCTGATTTTTTTCAGGTTGGTTTGTAAATTGCCATAGGGTTAATTTAAGCAGGTTAATTTTTTCTAGCAGATAATGCATGGAACTCCAGTTAGACTGAACTAGTGTTCTTGAAGACCAACAGCATTACCAGTGGTAGTCTGGATAGAGAGCATGCAGGCGATGAAAGAGATCTTGGCTGGAGAGTATACTGGTCATTTTAGATAAGAACTGCAGTTCTTCAGTGAGCCCTGACTGAAAAATAAATGCTGAGTGAATTAGCTAAAATGAAACAGGCAGTTATGGCTCCACTGTCAGGTTTGTGTTTTATACACCAAATAATTTTGGGACTCTTGCTTTTTTATATAGTGAGTTTTGTTCACTGAACCATTTGGTGTACTGGTTAAAAATGAGCATCTAGTTTTGCGAGTTTTTGTCCCAAAACATAAATTGAGTGGAGACCTGTGGTCCACCTTTCTGGAGAACCTGTTACCTGAGGGAAAAAAGTTTAAGAAAAAGCAAATTCAAAAGTCAAAGCATACTACTAGACATAAAGGCACTTGAATTCATTTAAGAAAGTGTTAAATATGTAAATATGTTGTTTGTGCATCTTTTTTTCTTCTGCCATACAATTGCTGCATGAATATGGGTAAATATATTTTTCTTGAATGTAGTTTATTACTTTGCATTTAATGTGTTACTGATTAAACTGGCCAGTATATTTAGACTCAATGCTTATAGCATCCTGAAAGTACTGAGATAAAATCCTGCATGATTCCAAAATGTTTTTGAAAGCATGATTCTGCTTTCTGTGAGTACTGAGTTTCTTCTTGCCTCCAGCTGATAGCAGTGACACTTGAAAAATGAGAGAGGCAGCAGGCAGCTCTTCTGATATTTTTGGATGGTAATTTGGAAAACATTTTGGAATATCTGTTTAACCCATTGTGTCAGGCTTCAGATGCACAAAATCAAGAGTGCTCCAGTTGCAAACTCAATGCATTATGTTTCTTCAACTGTTTTAGCATAGAAATGAACGCTCTTAGATCCCAAATATGCTGCGTTTCAAAGAATTCTTTTCTAAAGCACAAACTGATTTCTGCCAAGATTGAGGTAGACCTCTGTGAGCTGGTTTCTGTATTTACAGAAGCCTAATCCAAGATTTCTCCTGCAGAAAACAGTGGTCAGCTTCTGAGCATGTGATCTCATGGTGCTGATGTGAAACTTTCAGTTACTGTGTCCTTCCTTCCTTCCTCCCTTCCTTCCCTATATCTTTGCTGACCTTCTCCCATAGTTGTTGCTATACAAGTGCTGAGCTGCACTGTTGTATATCCCAGCCTTGCCTGAGTGCTGGGAATGACTTGGGTTGAGCTCTCGAAGAACAGCTGTGCAGTTCCTGTGCCAGAGGCTGAACTGCACATACCTGGTGCTGATCCCTTGCAGATTGGTTGCTTAATCTACTTGTAAAAAGGCATTCTTGTTTTCTCTGAGAGCTATGGACAAGAGTATGCCAATTGAAAGCATTTCACTTGCCTGTTCTTGCTTGAAGACAACTTTTCACATCTCATTTCCAGTGCCATCAATGGATGCTGGCTGTAATAAGCTATTTCTTACTACTTGGAAATGAATAACTCATTTGGAAATGTTCTGGCTTTTGCATGTATTAAATACTGTTAAGTTAGGGACTTAGTATCAGATCTTTGTCAAAGAGCAAAATTAATTCTGCCAAAGTCACTAACGTGCTCTTCAGAAGTTTAACCTCATGTTCTGTTAGAAGTTATTATGGCTTGTTCTTAATAAACAAAACCCCACTGGTTTCTCCTTGCTTCTCCCCCTTTTGAACAGCTTTTTTACCTTTCTTGCTTTCATGCACCCTCTGTGCTGGGTTTCTCCCCCCAGGCAATGAGTGACTTCTCTCACACAAGCTTCTGCTGCTGCCTGCCAGCCTAGATGCAACTAATGCCTCATGGAGGGGTGCTCCGAGGACTGATGCGTTTTATTTTGTTAGGGGCATGTTTTGCGCATTGGATTTTTAACCCACTACTTGCTGCATGGATGTGTAATAATGACTACTCTTTTGTTTAACATTAGATAAGCATGAGATCACCGAGGCACAGCTGCATGTGTAGTCACTCTTGAAGCAACTGCACACCTAATTGGCTGACAATCTTGGCATTTTCAAAATAAACACAAGCCTTTTAAAGAGAGGGGGACGTATTTATGTATGAATAGTCAAATAAACCTGTTGGGTGTCATCAATGGAGCCGTCTGGCACTGAACAGTTGTGTGATGACCCTGATCCTGGAGGCAAATCCCAAGATCAAGAGACAAAAAAACAACACGAATCAGAGCAAAAATTATCCAAAATAACGCATAATGCTTTGGAGAACATTAATGTCATTGGTCAAGGCCTGAAGCACCTGTTCCAGCATCAGCGCAGGAGGTCGTCTGTTTCTCCACATGATGTCCAGCAAGCTCAGGCTGAGCTGGAGGCTGACCTGGATTTGGAAAGCCAAAGCGTCTGTGCTGAAATTGATGGTGTCTCCACCCACCCCACAGCTCTGAACCGGGTGCTTCAGCAGATCAGAGTGCCACCTAAAATGAAGAGAGGGACCAGCCTGCACAGCAGGTGGGGCAAGGCAGATGCCCCAAAAGGAAGCCCACAGATCAACAGAAGATCTGCTCAGGATATTCAGTCGGGTCGGCCCAGATCATCGTCCACTACAGATGCTCCCACAAACTTGTCTGTGATGGAGATTGCTTCTTCTATCTATATAGGTGGAGAGGAGGCCACAGCAGCAGCAGTAAGTTACTCAGATTTACCTTTGATCTTTATCATCTCTTTGTATGTTTTCTTAAGCCCTTTGAAATCTTGTTTTGAAAAGCAGGTTTCTTTTAGCAAATTCAAATGGTGCAGTGTTCAAAAGCTTCTTCAGTGGTGAAGCAAAGAGCTTAAAAGATGCAAGCATTAGTCATTTTCTCACATGGCAGGTGGCTGATTTTATATGTATTTGATCAGTGCAATGAGAACTACTTTTGAAACACATTAGGTTGTTTGGATGGCACACCACAGTCAAACAAGGAGTGATGGGCCGAGCAGCAGCCAGAGTAGTCCTCCTTAGCAACTGTTAGCTAGTTCCTGCAACAAGACCTTCCATTTACCTCGATGGCTTTTCTAATTCCTCTCCCATTTTCTTGTGTATTTTATAAAACAAAGAATTCCAGTTTGAGTGGATGGTGCTGTTGGTCTTTTAGGCTGTGAGAGGCTCTGGGCACATAGGCTGCAGCCTGCACAGCTGCCTAACTCCTTAATGCTGTGCTGCCTGTGTATGATTTAGATCAGCCTAGCTGCTCTGCTGATGAGGGATCACTGCTGTGTCCTTCAATTTGTCTCTCCTGTGTGGGGAAAAGCATTCACTGAAATGACAGTCTCTGTTCTGTGATGTGTTCTTGCAAAGCTGTGCATATCAGCTTATTGATGATATCAAGAAGCAGCATTTGTCTTACTATTTCTCCCCTTTCCCAGATCTATTTAGTTGGAGTGTTCTTGGGGTTTGGTGGGTGTTTTTTGTTTGCCTTTTGAAAGACTAGCTTTCTGATTAACTTTAGCTAACTTAAGCTTATTCGGGACACTGGTTCAGAGAGTCCCCTGGAAAACAGCCCTTTATAAGAAAGGGGTCTACGAAGGCTGGGCATACGTTTAGAAGTTTGTTGTTTCCTCTTGCAAGAAACCTTGAAGGAGTCTGCCTGGAACTGTATCTGAAGCTTTTGCTTCTTGCCAACTCTTAAAACAACAGAGATAGTAATAAAGTAGTTGTGAAAAGCATGCCGTCTCCTGGGCTGGTTAACTTTGCAGTTTATCAAGCCATTGAGAGGCCTCAGAACAGACCTCATAATAGCTTCAGGATTATTTGTGTACTGTCTCTCTCTTCATTGTGAGTGAACTCATGATCTTTGTTTCAGGAGAATTTTGGGGAAGTTGTTAGTTTTCTGAGTTTGTATCCAAATCCAGTAACTGAAGTTTATAAAGCAAGGTCTGGTTTGTTGGTTTAAAACTGTGGTCCCTTTGCTTCATGTATGAGCAGGGAGATTGGACAGGCCTAAGCATATTAGGTAAATAATATGGGCATATGGGAAAAGACCTGGAGTGAGGTGTCTTTTCTCCCAGCTATGCAGCAGGTCTGATGAAATGTTTGCCTGGATCAGTGGTTTCTAAAGTGGAGTGTGGGCAAGACAGTCCATTGGAGTGTAGCAAGGAAATACTTTTTGGTTTTTTTCTTTCTTTTCCTTTTTAATTTGTGTTTCTGTATATGTTTTAAAATAAGCATATTGTATTAGTTGACTAGTACACATATGTAGTTTATAAATAAACATACGTGTATTGGCAGTCCGTGCTCAAAAATTTTGTACTGTTTCATTGTGCAATCAAAGTTTGGAAACCAGAGGGGTCACTTGGCAGGAGTGACAGGAAAAATGAGGACTGGTAATCTGATAGCATTCTGCTACAGCAACTTGCAGGTGTGACAACAAATTTAGGAGTCAATTTTTGGTATATAAGGGCCTGTGATTATGTGAAGCAGCCACTTTAGCTCTGTAGCTGCCATTCCTCTGGAGCAGCATGCTGTACGGAGGAGTGGCTGGGAAGGGGGGTCTGCAGCCTCATCAGGCAGTCGCTCCAGCAGGGGGAACCATCCTCAGTGCTGTGCTCTTGGTGGCCTGAGAGAAAGGGACTGTGCAGGCTTTTTCACCTCTGTGTTGGAGACAGGAGAGAGGGGGACTGGAGTCTGAAAGAAGACAAAATGAGAGAGGAAAGGCCACCTTTGGAGGCTAAATCATCAGAGACCTCTGTGACCAGTTGTCTCTTGGTAGAGCTTAATGAATTTCCAGCTGCTTTTTATATTTGTTTGCACCATCTTGTGGCAGACAGTAACGATGTCTACTGTAGGTCTAAGGTGACACGACCAAGGAAATACAGCTATGGAGAATGAGACCTAAAATGAAAAGGGGATGTTAGTCTCAATCCCTGGTGCAGAAATCGTGTTGCATGTGCCTGTTGTCTGTTACTACCTTTTGTCTTTTACCAGGCAATCTGTAGGAGAGGGAAAGGAGATGGGTGGCAGAGTTGGATTCTTTCTTTTCCTGGAAAATTTTGCCAGGTCTGAGTGGTGTACCTCATTTTCTCTCCCAAGAGCAGGTAACAGCACTACTTCACAGTGTGGCACAATTGGAAGAGTTGTTCAGTAGCTTAGTGCCACTTTCCAAGAGTGGGAATTTCTATTCCCTCACTCCTCCAAGAGCCAGAAAGACTGAGACTGCTGCAATATTGCTATCAATCTTCATAATGTTGGGAGCTGTAAAAATCACATGAACTACCCTTGAATTAATTTGCACAGGAAACACAAAGTAAAAATTGGAAAACACAAATATTGGGTCTTTTTCACGGAGAAGGACAGATTGTTGTCTGATATTCCATGAAAAGCACCGTGTGTGTTTGCCATATTAACATAGTATCTTGCTGTTATTTCAGTCTGAGATGTACTGTCTTGACTATGGCATGTGTCTGTACATACTAGTTTAAAGGATGTTTATGCCACCTGAAGTTACAAATCAATAGGAGACAAATTAAACTGCAGGTTTAATGTAGATGATTGTACAGCTTTAAATCATGTATAGCAGCTTTTACTGAATTTTCAGTATACAGATGTAAAGCATTTGTAAATCAGCTACATGTAAATTTTACATCACTGATACAATTATTGGAAGAGCTTCTTGGTTTGTGATTTGGTGAAATCAGTAAGGCATAATGCAGTCATTTGGTAAATCACCCTTATAACAGATGTCAGTGTTTTCCTTGGAGAAGCCAGCTTAGTATTCAAGCTGCCACACTGCTGGAATTTATGACTAAATTAATGAATTGTAAAATTCCAAAAACTAACTCTTCATTCAACAATTTGTTGGAAAATTAGTTCCAACACACTTCAAATAAGAATCAGTAAAGAGACAGGAAAAATCTGAAATCATTAGTGCAAACTTAAAGTTTGGTGTAAATTCAAACTTTAAACACTGTCGTTAAGTTATGAGATATCTGAAGTTGTTTCACACAGTGTTACTTTAACCCTAATTTCTCCTATTTTATTTAATCTCACTGAGACTAGATTACATAATGAAGCTTAAGAAATAGAAATAATTTGTTTAAAGTGTCTAGCAGGTAATGGTCAGTCATCAGGGGTGAGAGTCCTCTGGACCCCTAGGTTCTCCGGAGTCTGTATGGATTGTCTCTACATCTAATTTTCACTTAACTTTTTATGTTGTTTCATGCTCTCTTTCTCAAGACTTTGCCTATTTCTCCCTCAGCTTTTCGTGATCTTATCTTTTAAATAAGTTTTTGACCTTTCCCTTTTAGTAAAACTAGACCAATTTCACTTCCTTGGTTTTGTGTTCGCTGCTGACAGTGAAGCTATGCTGACTCACCTTGCCTCAGCAGGGTGTATTTCCTTTGAAATTATTTAAGAATTTCATAAATCCATCTATAATTAGAAAAATGTCACTGAGCTACAGCATTGATCCATCTGTTGTGAACATATGGGCTATACAAGCTACAAGGAACAAAGAAACAACGCATAGAATGGAAAAGTTGTGATTTAATAATGCCAAAAACTACACAACATAGGATTTGTAGTCAAGCAGTATAACTCTGTTTTCTGATTCCTGTCTTCTGTCATTGTTTGCCCTACTGGTACTTAGTCATGTCATGACACAGCCTGTTCCTGTTGGTATTGAATGTATGCCAGCAGTTCTGGGGCTCCTCTGTCCAGTCGGGTAACAGGTGTTGAACTGCATAGGGCTGTCACCTCTCTGGCCATGCTGGCACTGCTCTTGTGGCAGAGATTCCTGCTCTGGTTTCCTTTTTCATTGTTTTCCTCTCAGTATTCAGATTTATGACATTTAGAAAGAGTAATGAACACTTTGTTCGTTTCATATGCTCCGTACCTGCACACTGGTACATTGAGGTGATGGGCTCAGTCAGGGAGCTGCAAGCACTGTAACCTTTTGCAGCAGCACTGCTTGCAAGATTTGACTGTGACTGCAGAAAGTTTTGCTATGGGTGGTTGTAGGAAGTCAGCAGACTTGGATTACTGAGAAATTAGTTTTCAGTTACATTTTATCAGAGGCTGATTTTATCAGAGCATTATTCTATATGCTTTTGTGGGCTGCTGTGAAATTGTCAGTGCTTCTTATTGGAGTGGCAGGAATGTCACCTCTTGCAGATCTGTTTGTCAGGCGTGATGAGCAGGAGCCCACATGCTTCAGTCTAGCTTACTACTGAAGCTTAAGACTTGTTAAACACATCCAGACTATTTCCGTATCTTCTGTGTTTTGTGGAGTCAAGGACTTAGCTTCATCCTTCTATTCAAGGCTGCACAGATTTGAGTTTATGCTTGACAGTGCCTACATAAGTGTGGTGTTGTGCTTGGTTAAAGCTTGTAATTTATTTGCTTCTTCTGTTGGTGCTGCTGGATGCTGTTACGTTTGCTTTTTAACAGTAGGTGCTGTGTCTGAGCAGTTTGGAAAAGGAAGAAAACCCTTAAATTGGTATCAGCATGGCCATGACCACGAGGTAAATTGCGAAAGTGCAAAAGGAAATTTTGTAATTACATTCCCTGGTATACTAAGAAACTCAGGCCACCCTATGGGGCAGCTGTGGAAGGCTAGGGCTCAGAGCAGGGAAGCTCTGGGAGCTGGGTTCTCCAGTGTACTCTTTGGAGTCCCCTTCTGCTTTCCTCTTGTACAGAGCGCTGTGTGCAAGGAAAAGATGCTAAACAGATATGGTACTGATACTCTTTTGTCTTGCCTCTGTTCTGTCTTGGGCTGTTTAAACTTCTGAAAGCACCTATCCTATCAACATTTTTTCACCCCTTTTCTTTTTTTCCTGGTGTCTTTGTTCCAGCTATATGAACCAGATGGAGGTCATCTTTCTTCATGTGTTGGGCACTGTTTTGTCATTTATGTTGCATTTTTAAAAACAGCTACAGCCAGTGTCTGTCTTTCACTCAGAAAGTGATCGAGAGTTTCTGGCACATCAGATGTCTTATTAGGCCTCATTCTTCCTTTTTCAGGAGTCTCCTCTTTCTCCAGCCTGCTTATTTCACATGGCAGGGTCAGTTTTCAGCTGTCTCCTGATTAGATACACTTACCCTTTCCTTTTCATATCTATAACCCCATTACACACACACAACCCCACCCACTAAACATGCTGCCAGAAAGCTTAAGAGGGTAATCTTAAAATGTTGTATTACTAACTGTAGAGAGGGGTTGGGTTGGTTAGGTGTTGATATTTTTTTCCCCTCCCCTTATTTTATGCATGGATGCCTAAAAGTTTTGGAAACGAGCCTTTGTTTCTTGTTTGTCCTGCAAAGCCCCTGGACCAATGTTGGGCCCTGGGTGCAGGGGCCAGGCTGAAGTGTTACTGCATTGGCGCTGGGGCTTACAGAGGCAACAGAGCTGCCTGCTCAGGCTGTTGAGAGAATTTAGAGGTTCTCTTACCATACAACAAAAGTATAATACAATCTCTGCTTTAAGCACTGATTTATGTGAAAACCAGGGTTAAGTCTGGAGCAACTGCCGGAGTTTAGCAAGGGCTGGGATAGTCCCTTTCAGGTAAAGGTGGAAAACTCTGGTGCTATTGTAACTTTGCTTGTAAATAGGTTGATGTTGTAAGCGTTAACTCATGTTTGTATGGTTCTGCAGAATAACGAGTTCTGGATGAGTCTGATTCTGTGGTGCTGAGATCCTCCACTCCCATTGGGAATTAAGGACATTGAGTACTTTGTGGCATAAGGGAGAATAAATTCATAATAATCCTCTGCATGCAAAATGTTTTTGGTTCACAGTATTGTTGCATTCTCTGTTTTCTCGATTTGTTGTTGAAATAAAAGGGCAAAATGTTATCCCAAAACAACAGATTGGATTTTTCTGAATACTTCATTTACACATATTTGCATGTGTAATAATCCTGCCGCATGTTGTTAGGCTTTGTATAGAGGCTGAGAAATTAGATTGTCATAGCATTGAAAATGTAATAATTAAAATCTTACTTGAGATACTTCACTTGGTCTTTTATTTTAAACTGTCTAGATTTAAATATTTTTGCATAGGTCTTTTCTTGTAGAGGCAACCCACTGAGCTGAGAAAATCAGGGTTGTGGTTGTTTGAAAATGATTGAGCCTGCACAGGTCTCATTTGGGTCTCATGTACTTACAGAGCTTTTTGTGGTGTAATTAGTTATGTGTCAAGACATGGAAAACAGAACAATATTGATGTGTGAGAGGTATGAAATTACTGGTACTTTGGTGAGCAGTTGTGTCCACATGAACTTTTATCCATGCCTGTGGCCCACATGCCGGACCCGGCACCTGGCCTTGGGGAACCCCATTCATTGGGGGTTTTACCACTGAGGTCCCTCTACAGTTTGCTGTAACCTGGGCATGACACCAGTGTTGGTGTTGGAGCATGGCTGTAGTGAGGTCAGGTTATTCAGTCAGGGTTCTGGACAGGGAATTGGTTTGGAATGTTTGGTAGAAGCCCTTGGCTGATACCTTCTGGCATCACTAAGACAGACAAACTTGGATTAATTTAGTATAAAATTGTTTGGTGGATTTGAAGCTTTTTGCCTCCATAGCCCCAGACATTTCCAGGTTGCCATTTGCTTGTCTCAAGATGACAGGAATGATGAGAGAGGATTTGCTGTCCTGTGGTGGGATTTTCATAGGGTAGCATTTCAAGGCTCTGCTCACTTCAGTCTTACTGTATCTTGACAGAACTTCACATGTCCTCATCCACTTGTCAGTTTTCATAAATATTTCAAATATCTTTGTATTTTGATTATCAACTTAAATCTATATTCTATTACTGTCCACATTTTAGAAAATTACTATATATACTTTTCATATAAATTTAGAGTCTTCAGGTTGCAGTTGCATCAATATTTTCCAGATTATGTCGACCCCATGAGTATCAAAAACCTGCCAGCAATAAGCTTGCTTTTCTTAATTACTTCTAGTGACTCTTTCCAAGTGCTCACACTGGTCTGCACACTGCATGTTAACATAAACAAGATAGCAAGGTGCCACCCTTTCAGTATATGTAGGAGAGTTGTGAAAGAATGAGCAGTTTCTCTCCAACTGTAAATAGTCTTTTAAAGTGGTAACTTACTTGCCAGAAACTTTTTTTACAAATTCTTCTGTCCTAAACACTATGCAACACACCTGGGACAACCACCTGTGAAAAGACAAAAGATAGAGTTATTTGTAACATTAAAACCATATGGAAAGTCTACTGTGGCTATGAACAGTATGTCCTGGATCTATAAAAGATGGCTTTGTCTTTAACAACCCGTTTCCCCAAAGAACAAGCAATCTTAGCACCATACTGTAGTGTTGGCTCTCCCATTCAGCTTACATAGGTGGTAAGCATTTGGTAATCTTTTTCGTAACTGATTGAAGTAAAACATTTTGTAGTTTTGCTTGTAAGAGACTGGAAATGCTAGAAATTATTTCACTTTCAACATCTGCAATTGAGTCGTGTTCGAACAGCACCAATGTGCACAGTTCCTATGAAAGGAAAGCTTCTATTCATTTGGGAGGGTGAAGCAGGAACTACCTGTACCTTGACAGCCAGGTGTACAAGAACCTCTATGGACAGTGCACAAAAAGTATTTCAGGACAACAGGAATTTATCTCTTTCTTAAAAGCATTGCTGTACACCCCTGGAGCTGCAGATCCAGGCTCCCAGCATATCCGAAGGGAGTTGTGTCATTGTGGCTGGGGAAACTCTGGCTCCCATGCGCCTGTGCCGCTCTCCTCCCAGCAGAAATACCAGCCCGACATTTATGCTGTGCAGGGTGATAGGGTTGCATTGTTTGTGTCTTGCGGCAAGATAAGATACTGCCAGATCACTGAGGTGGCTTAATTGCAGGTTGAGATAACTCAGGAGTAGGCTGAGGGTTCTTTCACAAGCTCAGGAATTAGTCTTTAGTTGCTTAATTTCCCCAGAAGCCCATTCTGCATCAGGCATTACTTTACCTGTCTGGGGACAGTGACCTTTGTGCAGCAGAGAGGGGCGTTAGGTTCAAAGTCTTGTTTGTGCGCAAAGGATACACACACACTCTGTATGAGGAGAGCCAAGAATTTAATTCTAGTATAACTGAAATCTGAAGGGTCTCATCATTATTAGTCCAGATTCAAGTTTTACAGAAGAACAAGTATTACTGGTGTTCAGATGTTATAGACATACTTCTTATCCCTTCCCTCAGGTTACACTCGCCCTTCCAGTGTTCTGCAGGTCCTACAGTTGGTGATGATGTTCTGGGCAGGGTGGAGGTGTGATTACCCCACACTGGAACAATTCCAGTTGTCAACAACTGGAATCCTTCACTTGGTTGCTCAATTACAAGGCAAAAGATTTAACCTTCTGTAGGCAGTGCTGTTAAAACTCAGCCCTTCATCTTCTGCTGATGTGGTTCAGTCGTGGTAGAGCAAACTCTGGGGATACGTGCATGCTGTAACAGCTAGCAGAGCCACTGCAGCTGTGTCACCAATGTTTTTGACTGGTCCGCATCTTCCACAGTATAATACCCTCCAAGATCATCCTGTCTCTCTTAGGATTGGGACCGATTTCAATACAATCATGATTTTGAGCCATTGGGAAAGGGCTTTAAAGAAACCATTTTTATCCATATTGTCTTTAACCCCAGGGATGTCACTAAAGTTAAAGCTTTGTTTGCCTGTTCACTGTACCAACACTGTCTGTCATAGTTACTGTGCTAATATCAAATTCCATGGCAACTCAAAAACATTTTAAGTAATTTCTAATTGTAGGTTTGACTGTAATGTATATCTTACTTGTCATCATTTTTGTAAAGTTGTCATGAGTGCTTTCTGAAAGTTTTATAGAAATTCTGAGTGTCATTGAGTTGGAAATGAATGTTAAAATAATAAAACTTGCACTTTTCCTTTGCAGTAGCCCATATAGCTCCTTTGCTATTTCTTTTAATAAAAGGGAAGTAGGCGGCGGAGAGGAGAGGCATGAGTGGTGCCATGGCACTCTGCCAGGGCGCTAGGATCAGGCAGGGTTGTGGCACCGCTGGGTGTGTTTATCTGCCTTGTGCACTTTGCAGGTGGAAGTCCTGAATAAAAGAGCTTATCTAATCTCCCAGTTCGAAATGGTATGCAAGAAGGAAGGATATTTTACTGGGGCATGTTCAAATATTTTACAGCAGTGGTAAAGCTGTGTCTTTCCTGATGAGAAGTGGACATCTGCTGTACTCGAGCAGCAAACTGGTGCTGGCCAGGAACAGAAAGATGGTCCCTGGAAAACTAAATTATTTTTACTCTAAGCAGTGCTATATCCATGTCCCACTTTCTGCCAGCACTGAATGTGTGCAGGACAGGTAAGTCTTACGCAAAGTAAGACTGCCTGAACTTAAGTGGACACGGAGGCCTGAGTTAGTGGTGTTTGTGACTGAGGAACAGGAACACGTGCTGGTGGCAGCTGCAGCCCCTGTCACCAGCCATGGTGCTGCAGTAACAGACATGGGCTTCTCCTCTCAATCAACTTCATTTGTGAACTTGATGAGAATTTTCTTAGGTGGAGATGGCAAATTTAAATATGTGAGTTTCTGGTGGTCCTTAAATATGAAGGGCTTCGATACAGCACCTATGGATACCCCAAACCTGGAAGAGTTCAAGGTCTGGTTAGATAAGGCTTGGAGCAACCTGGTCTAGTGGCGGGTGTCCCTGCCCATGGCAGGGGAGCGGAACGAGATGATCTGTGAAATGCCATCCCAGGCAGTGACAGGAAAAGGTGCTGGGCTGTTGAGGTGGAGGTGTAGCAGTAGCGGAGCGGTTTGGCGCTGCTGTGGCGGTTTCTGCCGCCGCCGTGGAGCTCCCCGCGCGCTCTGGCCCGCACAGCGGCGCTCCGGCCCGCAGGGGGCACTGCGGGAGCGCGCGGCCGCGGCCGCCGCGGGAGCGCGCTGGGGGCACTGAGCGGGGTTCATGGAAAACACGTGGGATGCGCTGTGGGAGCCGGGTAATTTAATAACCCAGGGGAAAAGTACTCAAACGCTTCTCGACTCCAGTACTGGCTCCTACAGCGGCCCATACCCTGCTGTATGCAGAGACCTGGGAGCTCACTGTAAAGAATCCAGAACACTGAGGTGTCTTTAAGTGGTTTTTTTTGAAATATATATAAAATAAGCTGAAAGGGTTGATCCTGAGAATATTTATGTTTCAAGAGATGAAATTTTCATCTTCAGACCTTCTGCAGTAAGAAAATGTCTTTCCTCTTGGTTATTTCAAAAGGTCCCTCTGTAAGAGGTTATCAGAAGATGCCTTCCTGGTCATTTGCATGTGTCAAGCATTGATGTAACATTCATACATACACATTTCTGCTAGCTTAATATAGTGCTAAAAGATATATTTTTTTTAGAAAACTACGAAAAACTGTGAACTTGATATACATGTAAAAAGCTGTAGAAGATTTCCCATGAGAGGGATAGTACAATAAACAATTCTATTCTTACTGAGCATTTTTAAAAAGAAAATTAGTTACAAGACATTTTGTACTAAAGATTAATTCTAACTGTGTTTTGTGTTCTCATGAAAGGATATCAGGTAGAGGCACTAGTTCATTACATCAAGTTAATTTTAAATTTGAAAATAAAATTTGATGCCTTTTACTGAAATCGTGATTTTCTCCATTGTGTTACTGAGTAAAGACAGAAGAATTCACTAATTAAATTATTACACAGGAATGAATTGCTGTAGGAAGGTAATATTAGGGTGGGAAAAAGTGACAATAGCCCAGCAATGGGAGACTAAGGCAAAAAGCTGCATCTGTCTCTGTTCAGAGCAGGAGCTATTCATTAACTGTGAAGATCATAAGTAAGCATCAGTTTGGAAATGCTGAGTGTGAGGCCTTGGCTCCAGAGACAAAGGAGAATGTTGCTATCATTAGTTTTGCTAATCTGGCAGTCCAATCTCAGTCTGATGTGGATTATATCCCAGCCAAGCTGGCTCCATTCTTTATCTGTATCTGCCTGACCCAGACTCTGAGCCAGAGGAGCCTGGAGGAGAAGGGAGAGCTGAGTGTCTGTGGAGGAAATGAGACTCTGTCCCAGGTGCAGGACAGTGGAGTACCAGGTAGTCCTTGGGACCTTGGGCACCAAGCCCAGCGGGTGAGAGAGTGATTACCCAGAGCCATTGGTATCTGCTGTCAGGCAGCATGGAAGCAGGGAGTTTGGGATGCAGCAGATAAGGCGGCAGGGCCAACTCGCTGCCCTGGCTGCCCATGCTCCAGCATTTTACTCCAGTGCTGTGGTGGACTCCCATACTGCATCACTGACTGACTGCATGTGTGCACACACACTCTCACACCCTCTCACACTCCCACACAATCTCTCACACTTTTACACTCACTCTCACTCATTCTCATCTCAACATACTTGTCCTGTTGGTGTCTGCAGCAGTAGGCACATGAGCTTTCCTGGCATACAGGCTGTTCAAGGTGGTGATATGGATTTTCTGCAGTAGGAATTGAACGGTGTGCATGAGGTGTCTGAATATAGCCAAACTGCAGAACAAGAAGTACTGACCCAGTTCAGGGAAGAGGAGGATGCAGCTGCTAGATGCAGGATCCCCTGAGCATCTTGGTGTCTGCTCTGCCAGTACAAGGAGGTGTTTCTAGTGTCCCAGTCCCTTTAGTTTTCTGTGCTGTCAGCTCTATGTGGTCATTGCAAAACAGAAGCCTGCTAGCTGGGTAATTTACTTTCTATATAGTTCAAAAAAAGGGGAGCACTTTGAAAAGGAGTCCAAGTTCTGGCCGGGAATACTTACCCTGTACAGAACATGTCTGTGTTCAAAACCTCTGCGTTACCCCTGACCAGGCAGAATGCTACCAAATCCTGCTCTATTTTCACAGCTGGGGTGTCGGTGCTGAAGAGTGCATCTATTGATGTTCCTTTTGGATGACAGTTACGAAATAAACACTTCTATTTAATCTTTTTGTAACTTTCCCTTCAAGGTCTATTTAGAGAACCACTCTGACCCTTCTCATAACCTTCCATGGCCCAACTGCAAATGTCTCCTCTATCTCTAGCCTCCACGTCACCTGATGACTTTGAAAATAGGGTAAGAAACATTTTCCTTAACAAGGCAAATATTCTGGCCTAAGGCACCTTCATTTTTCTACCAGACTCTGCAATCATGCTTGGTGGTGACCTGTACTTACCTAGTACATGCCATTAGGAGGGATTTTGTATGGAGTCAGTGCACAACTGACTCCTAACAGTCATGTATACACCATAACCACACATACCGTGCCATCTAGGGCCCCAGATTTGTCATAGCTGGTGCATGCTATGGGATCCCTGTTAGCCACTGTGCCAGTACTTGCTACCCAGTGAAGCTAAGGCTGTAGGGGAGTGCTAGTGAGCACCACAGTCCTGGATAATCTAGCACTGATACTGAGTCAAGACTCATTAGGGACATGCTCTGGCATGGGAGCTGTTCTTGATCCAGTAGTTTTGCTGATAGTTATTGCGAAACTGTTTCCCTGGGTAGGTAAGGCCATGTACTGGAAGGCTCAATACCATGGCTGTTTCAGTGTAGTGCAAAAAGAAACCCTTTCTTTTGCATGCAGGAGGCAATTACAAAAGGAGCTGGAAATAAAATCCTAAGAGAAGTCCAAAACTAAAATGCTGAGACACGACTATTTGAGAAATGGACTTGTTTCCAGAGATTTTGAGCTCCTCATTGTGTTTAGGGTTTTCAGTTTACCTCCTCCGTTTATGTACATCCTGGCAGCTACCCGAGGCCATGCATTGAGAGCTGGCCCCGTCTGCACAGCAAGGCTGGCACTGTGTGTGTCCTGGCTGCTGGGCTCCTGCAGCCTCTCGGAGCATTGCTGCAAACCTAGTTTAGAGCCCTGCAATCCCCTGTTCTGCAAGATCGTACTGTGTCCATCACTCACCGGTGCTGTGGGGAGAGGGAGAACACTTTCAGGATCCCAATGCCGCTCTTGTTGTGGCATTTGAAGAACTGCAAGTGTACGTGTTTTACCGCACAACTTCATTGCATATTTATGGCGGGGAGAGAGAAATACTTTTTGAATTATTTTCTAGTGATTGCAACGTGGTCTTCTGTGCTGATTCCCGGGGTGGAGTTGACACTCCTGTGTCAACTTCGCCACAGTGTGCGAAGAGAGCGGGAGCTCCGCGGGGCCCGCGTCCAGTGAGGCTCGGCGGGAGAGCTGCGATGGGGGTCGCGATTCACGGTGGCCCCGGGGTGGGCGCAGCGTTCG
>VZRN01011459.1:821812-884675 GCA_013397935.1 Dasyornis broadbenti | reverse complement strand
GCCGGCCCCGGCGCCCGAGGATGCGCAGCCCGCGCTGAGTGCCGCCGGCTGCCGCGCCTCGCCTCGCCCGCCGCGCCCCGCGCTGTCCGTCCCCGCGGCGGACCATGGTGCAGCGCTTCAGCCTGCGCAGGCAGCTCTCGAAGGTGGGTGCCTGCCGCGGGTCCCGACAGAGCCGCGCCCGGGCGTGAAGCGCCTCCGCCTTTGTTCGCGCCGGCACAGACACAAAGGCTCGGCCGCGGGGCGGGCTGCGGTCCGCCCGAGGCCGCTGATACCGCAGCGATGCCGCTTATGGTGATCAGTCCAACCTCGACTCTAGGCCAGGGGTATGTGGGAAGGGGCAGCGGAGCTAACGGGTGTACCCGAGAGGCGCCTGTGAGAGCACTCACACGTGTGCTTTGTCCTGGGCAGAAGGTCCTGAGCAGTGTGAGTCGTCCCAGCGACACACCTGCAGGGACGGTAGAGCATGCCCGACCCTGTGCAGGCTCAACAGCCCTCACTGGGAACCCGGGGCTTCAGAACAAAGGAGTTGCCGTGTACAGGTTTTGCTGTTTAATAATTGGAAGTGTTTAAATTTGTTTTGGGAAGCTACATTAAAGGAGAGAGTAATTAATCCATGCAGTCCTGCAGTTTGTCACTGAATCAATCCAATGCATGTAGTTGGAAAAACATTTGGAAAAATCCATCCATGAATAAAAGCGAGGCTGTATAGGACACTGCAGGTACGAACAGTTCTAGAGCTGCCAGCACAGCCCTATTCCGTATATCTCACCATTCCCAGTGTGCAGACTTGACTCTGGATAGGAGTTACAGTATTGGACTCTTAAAAGGCAAGCTGAATTTTCACTTTACATTTAAGCTCTTCTTCTCTGTTCCCTGCACTCCCGTGTGTGTATTTGTAAAGGTTTTAAAATGCAGACATCGGAATTCTAAAATGCTGTTGTCAGCATCTAAAATAGGTCAGAATTCACATCCTGCAAACTGTGTTGGGAAAAGCTACAACTTTGCAATAATGTGGTATCATATTTCTAATTTATTTATTTGGGTTTTTTTAGTATCTCTTTATCTTAAACTGATGTGGCCATTTTCAGGGAAGAGGGAAACTTGCATCTTTTAAGGGTTTGCCTTGTTATGTGTCAAGCTGTGTCTGCAAGCAGTAGAAGTCTCCACAGACACTGGAGTTTAACCTTCCCCTCAAAAGAGACTTGATCTAGTTAGTAATGAACTTTGTATCTAAGCTTTATTTATGTAGGGCAGCCAAAATAGTTCAAAATGAACTCATTTGGATAGCTGCATTTTAATCCTTGTTTATCTAGGTGGGCATGATGATTTGGAAAAACGTTTGCACTGATTTTTTTACTATAGGAGAATTGTTTTCAATTTGTTTTTCTGGCTGTCTTCTTTTTTGTGTTGTCTGACACAGTTGTGTCTTGCACTGCATTAGCTCTAATTGTGTCAAACCTACTTTAAACAATTGTCTGGCCCTGACATGTTCTTAACGTCTGTGTTTTAATTGTAAAAGTTGCACAACTCTTACAGTATGGTGAACTGAAGGAAAAACTGAGAGCTTGGTCTGTGTTTACCAAAATAAAAAGTTGTGTGAACATTTGGAAGGGATTATATTTGTCTCAGTTTGGATGTAGGATGAAAACTGCATCTCCCTGTCTCTTCACTGTGCTTTAGATAGGATTGGGAAGTCCCTGTGTATTGGAGTCCTTGGGGGAAGAGGGGCAGATGGTGCTACAAAGCACCTTTCATCTGCTGGAAGGATAGAAAATAAGTATAATTTTGCTGATACCTTTATCAGCTGGAATGCAATGACTGCCAGTATAAAATAAAGCAGTGCTCTATTAGAATTTCTTGTGCGAAAACCTTGGTTCTTTTATGGACGCTGATGTAGACTTCAGAGTTGGCAAATCCTTGTGTAGGACCTGGAGTACCTGCTCCCAGGGTGTGTCCCCTTCTTGTGTGTGAAACTGGACATTATTAAATTGTGTGCCTGTGTTATGCAGCTGCAAGGTCAAAATTGCCTTTCCTAACCACATTTGGTGGTGGAGGCTTCAAACAGAATGGGACTGTGCAGATTTGAGAGCTACAAACTGAAAAGTGCTGCCACCAGTGCTTATAAAACTTGAGCAAAGAAAAAGCAGGACTTCATGCAGGAAGGAGAAATATGGCCTCATGATCCAGACTTTAATCTCCAAGAGCAGGTTTCCCTTTCCATGGGGCTATTTGCACTGTATGGCTTCCATCAAATCATTTCAGCTTTTCCAGTCCCTGTCTTCCTTCTATGAATGAGGTTAATACCTTTTTCTTATTTATATAATGGCTATAGTTTTGAAATACTGTTCTGGAAAGAGCTGTATAAGCACTCAACCACATCTTAATTCATTAAATGTTCGCATTTGATAACCAGTTTGTATCAGGAATTTCAGAAAGTTTTACATAGACCTATCTTCAAGTATAACTTCTTATTTCACATATACCAAATCACTGTTCATTATTTGTGGGTTACTGCTTAAGTTCTGTGTTAGTTTGCCAACTTAAATGTCTGTAACTGTTAAAAATTTGGGTCATCATTTGTTGCATGTTTAGTGTTGAGACTTAAAGGCAAAATACTGGATGGCTTTTTTTTGAGTGGCTCAACAAATGTCTTCCCTAGGCCGAATGTGGGCTGTTCACTTTGTCATCCTCTGGTTATGTGGGAGGTCTTCATGTCTTTTTTTTCCCCATTTGTTTTCCCTTCCTCCTTAAGTATCCAAAGTGTTTTCAAAGTATTTTGGTTCATACTGCTCTCTATCTTGTACAGTTTGGAAATCCTTGGAGGCCCTGCACTTACTGTTGCCTGAGATCTCAAGAAATGCTGTTGTTGATGTGTTGCATTTGGAGAAATCCCTCACTCTTGGGGTGATAGTACGAAACTCTATTCAGCTGTTACTCAACTTGAGTTTGTTCATGTGTTTTAGGTGGGTTTATGAAAGGAAAATAATGAAGACAAGTTGAACTCTATTTGAGCATGTTTCTCTAAGGTATCCATTCATTTAACCAGCATGTTAAAGTATTAATAATTTCTGGCCAAACTCTTTTGCTCTCAAGTACCATCCAGGTTTATCAGCGTCTGAACTGTCTCTGTGCTTCCACTGGTGAGTGTGGAGCTTATTTATGGGAGAGGAACTTCGGTGTGTTACATCAAAATAGCCTGGGAATAGCTGAGCTAAAAGAAGCTGCTGCTTGCCTGTGTGAAGGTGACGGGATGACTGTGCTTGACAGCACAGGCTGCATTTCTCCTTGTCACTGATACAGGTTAAAATTCTCCCTGCAACGTTGCCCCAGCTTCCTCAGGATTTCTTGCCTCTTGAACTGCGTTTAGTCTTGGGCAGATACAACAGGATAGAGTGTATCCATTCACCGTAAAGTAATAGCACTCACAGAGTTCTCAGTAAAACTGTCCTTAGAGCAGATACATGGTGTAGCTTGGCTGCAGTTAATAGTGGGGAAAAGTCAGAAGTAAGAGGAAGATTTGGGAAATTTTATGCATTTCAACCCGTTTCTCGGGTTTTACAGAGTAGCAGGCACGCAGTTTCCCTGTGGCTCTTCGTATTTGCCCTGCTTGTGGAACTGGAGTGGCATTGTTGTACCCATGGCTGAGCACCCAGCGGAGTGGTTGGATTCAATGAGATCTTCTGAGGTACAAGGACATATTTACTACCTCATTGGTAGCTCAGTGGTGGATTACCTTTAAATTAACCTTTTTCTCCTTATAGATGTGATGCAGCTTACTGCTGGGGCCATCTGCTAGAAGGTCGCTCACTTTCCCAGCAGCCTTTGTGATGTGCTGCAATTCTGTCCCGGGCACACCTCACCATAACTCAGATGTGTGCCCTTCCTTGGGTCATACAGGGGATTAACTTCTCACTGTCAGTGCAAGGGCAGTTATTCAGAAATTTCCTGATGCTTCTAAGGGAAAGCTAGCATTAGATTTGCTTGTGTTGGCTATTTGAGTGGCCGTTTGACAAGCCAGCTGGAGCATCTTGATGTACTGGTTTCTTGGGTTTGGAGATGTTCCTGCAGGTATTTTGCATGGTGTACAGGGCAAAAGGCTTGTCTGCCAAAGCTGAGAGGTGACAAGATGCAAATAGGTCTCTAAGCATTGCTGGCCATGCTGGTGTGGAGTGAGTGACTAGAAATGCTGTGAACTTTTCTAGGCATGATGGGTCCTCAAGAAGCTTCCACTGCATCATCTTGCTCAGAGGAACATGTGGGAAAATGTTACAGATTTTCCCACATGTTGAAATTACCTTCATTCTATGAAATTAAAATGAGCTTGTTGTGCTCTGATTAAACAAGTTGGAGTATCTGGTTTCCTGAAGAGTTTGTCCCATGCCAGCGTAACAGCTCCATGGGCGCCATGACAGTGAGCAAGTAAAATAGACTTGAAGCATCTTTCACACGGGTAATTAACAGGGTCTGTAAAACTACATCTGCGGAGATGTTAGAGATAGGATTTGGGACTTCTCTTTATGGAGAAAACATTACTAATAATCCAGAGAATCAGCCCTGTCCATGCCAGCTGGGGGTCTGGCAAATTGAATGCCTTGGAAGTGCGCTGAGACCCACTGCCCTACACTGTGGTGTGAAAGGTCCCAGGGTCCTGTTGGTGGTGAACAAAAACTTACAGGGAAAGAAATATTTCCATCATCAAGACTAAATTGTTTCAGCCTGCTCACATTGGCAACAGGAGCAGAGGAAATGAACAGTTTCAGGTTGATGTGGAGGAGGTGTTTCACTGGAGCCTGAACTGCAAAGCATGTGCAATATTGGTGCAGGACTGGTGCCCAAAGGTCATCAGTGTTATGGACCGCTGTATTAGAGCGGGACTAAAGTTTCTTTTCTGCCCACCAAAAAGAATACAGGATTTTATTAGTTTGTGTGAAAAGAGCAAGAAGAAAATACTGCTTTTCATGCCAGAAGAGAGTGAAAAAGCTAAAGCCTATGCAAAGAAGTCATTGTGCTGTTGTAGATTTAAAATAATGGAGTCACAAACAGCCAGGCAAGGAGTTTTCCTTGACTGCTGCAGTTCAGTCACAGTGCATGTAGTGTGGCTGAGCCTCCCATTTTTCCAGACTTAGATGAGGAGTCCCTGGATAGGTGTTCCCCTGCAATGCAGCATGGAATGCTGACAGGACTTGGGCGCCACAGAGCTGTGTGTCCTCAATGCTACAGGTTTTTCTGAGCAAATGCCTGTGGTGTGGTTGGCCAGCAAAACCACAAAGCTGGTTGCTGCAGGCTTTTGGTTTCAGAAATCATCAGCTGTCATTCAGCTGTTTTCACACTGAACATAATATAAACATCTGCTTTAAAGGGAAATCCTTCCCATGTAGGGTGTGGTTGTTGGTGAGATCTGATTTGGAGGGGCACTCATTCTTCCATTACAAATGTTCTCTAAACCATTGAGATATGTTCATCTTTTCTAGTTCTTCACTAACTACTTAATTTCTACATAATCATCCAGAGTTTTCTTATGTAAAATACCATGAGAATGCCTTCATTCATTGTGTGGGAAAAGCAACGGTGAACTGTGAGGGACAGTAGGTCTACTTTAGCATTTAACTGACAGCCAGTGCCAATGGGTTTATCGTCCCTCTGTATTGATGGAGGCAGGACAACTGTGAAGATTCAAAGAGGATCCTTTTACGTGAGCCTAGACCTAATTATTTTGTTAGATATTTATAATTCAGTGCTGTGCTAATATTGATAAAGTTCTGGAAATATGGAACTTGATACTACTGCTTGGAAATGCAGAGAGTGGACCTTGCTGCAGGTGTCACTGGAGAGCCACTGGAATTTAGTCAGCCAGATGTTTATCGTTTAACTGTTGTTAAATATTGACATTATATCCTTTCAGAGTCTGGATTAAATATATATGTATTGGTGAAAACAGGGTAATGGAAGGGATAAATTTTAATACTGTTCTGCTTCTAACTAAGGAAGCTCCTGCACTGAGTACTGTACAGTTTGTATGTGCTACTTTGCTGCTATTGCCCTGTGTCTGTGTGGTTTTTTGGGGTGCCCATTACCTGGCTGTGCTGCAGAAGCATCCACGGGGCTGTGATCAGGTTTGTGCTGACAGCCGCACAAGGTTATGTTACCAGGGTCTGTGTGCTCTGGCAGAGGCTCATTTCCATGGGCCCTGACTGCTTGGATTTGGGAGGAAGATGTGCCTCTGCTGCTGGTGAGGTTGCTTAGTGAGCCTGGGGGAAACTGGGGAGAAGAGAGACCAGAGTGCCAGCTCAGCTGCTTGCCTGCCACCCCATGCAGAAACTGAGACGCTCTGGCTGATCTGGTGTGGAATGAGCAGTTAGTGGAATTTCTGCAGCTTTGCAGTGCCAGGGCTTTGTAGCGTTAGCAAACGTACATGTGCTGCAGTGCACTCAGCCTGATTGCTCAGAATGTTCTGTAGTTTCTAGATGTCGTGCCTGAATTCATGTCATAGTTCATCTAATGGACAAGTTTTAGTACACTTGGACGTCCCTCAGTGATCATCCTCATCGTACCTGCTCATGTCCTGGCCCAGCACAGCCAGGTTCCATTTATAGTGTTTGTTACAAAATTATTTTTTTCATTCATCCGTCTGGAATATGACCTCGTATTTTTTTAAGCTTATAGGTTTAATAGTTTTAACAAGGTAAAGGGAAATTTGACAGTATTTAAATTCAAAGTTTAGAGAGAAAAGGTGTTTAAGGATATTAAGATTTGTTGAAGGGCAGCCTTCCAGTGCCGTAAAGGCACTCTAAGAGAGCTGAAGAGGGACTTTGGACATGGGCATGAAGGGACAGGACAAGGGGAAATTACTTCACACTGTCAGAGGACAGGGTAAGGTGGGAGATTGGGAAGAAATTCTTGACTGTGAGGGTGGTGAGGACCTGGCACATATTGTCCAGAGAAGCTGGCAGGCAGTTGGGACTAGATGGTCTTTAAGATCCAATTCAACTCAAACCATTCTGTGGTTCTATGAAATGCTAAGAAGATTTGAAAATAAAAACTTGGCTCTGTGAAATGCAGGCAGTTAGGGCAATGATGCAGGGTTTGTATTACCATGAAGCCTGCATTTTACATGTAGCTGTTTGAAAACTCTACATATACTTTATGAAAACTTCACTGTGCATCAGCTGCTCTCTGTCCCTCTGTCTAACTCTGTCTTTCTGGTCACTGAGGATTGCCAGTCTAGAGTTCCTTCTGCTTCCTTCTGTGTAAACCTGATTTCTAGATTAAATGACTTTTCTATTCCAGGAGGCAATTACCTGAGAGATTAAATAGCATGTATGTAGAGAATGGTGTTGATGACTTGGCAGCATTTCAGCTAGAGGCCTGTTGCTCAGTGCTATAAACCTTATTGTTGTTCATTTCTTTGCTGAAAATTTAGCAAACAGTATTTCTATCCCATTTTTTAGAAAGGGCAGTAAATTGCATTAGCTACTTTGTTGTGCTATGGAGAAGGAACACTTAATTATTCAAGTGGTTCATTGGGATATTTTGACTGAAACCCCATCTGCAAATCCAGAAATTAGTTCTATTTTTAATAACGTGAGACACTCTGCAGTAATTATTTGGCTGAGTTGCCAAATTATTTGGCTGAGTTGCCAGATGGCTGAGTTATGAGGGGTATTTTCATGCACTACTCTTGACTGTCTTCTGGGTGAGGTTTATGTGTAGTCCTCTGTGGGTACTCTTTGTTGTCTTTCAACAGCTGTTTTCAGCTAATCACTGACGGTTGTCATTAAAAATATGTGGGGAAACTCCAGTCAGGAAGCAGAAAACAACTAGGTACTTGGAGAAAAGTTTTATTGCCTACTTTGCAGTCAGGTTTTGGGGTGGGGTAGAGTCGTGGGGCAGTCAGTACAGGAGAAGGCAGGACAGCAAATGCTGCCTGTCAGTACGTTACTGCCTGTGCGTGATTCCCTCCATGTATTTGTGCATGATTCCCTCCATGAGAACAATGCCGAAGATTCCACAGCTGGAAAAGAGAGGTGGTGCTTTTGATGGCATTTGCTGTGTAACTCCAACTGGACTCTTTAGTTGCCAAACACTGGTTCCAGTAAGCTGGAATGAAACATGCTCTACTGGAACCGTTCACGTATCTTGGGTGATGTTACTGAAAGGTCAGGGAATGGCTCTGGCAGCAGCTGTGAGCAGGACAGTGTTACACAGCTGGGACAGCATGGACAGGTGCTGCCTGGGGGCAAGGAGCAGCCATTGGCCAAGGAAGACCCTGCCTTTGCCATTTGGTTTCTAAGATAATGATTAGAAGTAATGGAAGTACTGTGAGCTAGTTTTCTCTATGAGCTAATTGCCATAGCAACAAATTTCACTTTAGCCCCAGTATGGTATTTGTATGTTTGTTAGTTTGGGTTATGTCCGTGGCACTGCCATGCAGCCACAAAGCTTCCTTTTGGAGCAGCATGTGCAGAGAGCATTTGTGTGCACAGGGAGCTGTCGTCGTTGCAGGTGGGATTTTGGAAATGTGCTGTCCTGGTGGGCAATTAGTGACTGGTGTCCCAGCCAGGCTGGTGTTTGTCTGGCAGGACTCTGCAGCTGTGAATGCTGTTTAACAGTGGTTTGGGGAGGTGATCCAATCTGTGGGGCCTTACTGTGACCCAGGTGAGATCTTACTGTCCATCTGAGTGGTCATCAAGACCATATATTAGGCTGAGCCTATGTGGTAAATTGAGACTAGGAATGAATGAATGTGTCTTGGTTTCAGTCCATTATTACAGTAAACCCTAGACATGTACCAACCTGAGCTTCCCTAATTAATTTTTACCAATTTTTTTAGAACATGCTTTGAGTTAACCCAGACTGAGACGGGAGAAAATTTTAAATTTTAATGAAGCAAAAAAAAAAGATGTGGTCACAAGAAAGGAGTTGCCTTCCAAAGATTCAACAGATAAAAGCTTAAACCAGTATGAAGGAAAGGAATAACGTGATAATTCTGATGCATTGTAGAGTTATCAGCAAGCTATCCACTATAGTGACTTCTGCAAAGGTTCACACCCTCAGTACAGAATTAGAGCATGTGAGTCCTGGAACTACCTATGCTCTTGCTGAACAAGAAGATGGGATAAGGTTCCTTTAAAAACTGGTAATAGTTACTAATTAGCTGATAGGGACTGCTGTCAGAACGAAAGGTGTGCTCACTGCCTAAACTGGAAATGCATTTATTTCCCCAAAACTGTAAGCCCAAGTGACACAGCAGTTAAGTCAGAAAACTAAGCTCGTGTTTTGACATTGGGGAATGGCAAAAGGAATACAAGATTTGTCCTTTGTAAATACATC
This sequence comes from Dasyornis broadbenti, assembly GCA_013397935.1. Taxonomy (NCBI): domain Eukaryota; kingdom Metazoa; phylum Chordata; class Aves; order Passeriformes; family Dasyornithidae; genus Dasyornis; species Dasyornis broadbenti. The sequence continues at coordinate 875,345 of VZRN01011459.1, read as the reverse complement.
CGTTGTTGTTACCAGTTTTTTGAAGTATTTTTGCAGTTCTTACATCTTTTTCATTGTCCTGTCTTTAAAGAAGGTCTTTGCTGATGTTGCTGTTGAGCGGGGCTGCTGGGAAAATGTAGGACTCAGCAGTGGGAGTGGTTGGTAGCTTGGTGTTGGGGATGCATCCTGGTGGGCCACCCTTGGGACAGCATGTGGTAGAGTAGACCTCCCCTGAAACAGCATTGTCATAATCAGGTCAGATTGCTACTACGCAGATAGTTATTACAGATCGAGAGAGTGTACTCATGTAGCTTAACCATGTTTGTGACCCCAGAACTGTAAGGGAAATACAGTGTAGTATCTCTTAGACTTAGTGTTCACCTCTGCTTTCCTTGAATGACCATGGTAGAACCAGCCAGGCTGATGAGCAATTAACAGAACATAATCTCTGTGAAAACATGCTCAATGATTAAATTCACATCTCTTTAGCTTTCTTTTTAAGGCTAGATCTGTTATGAATAGACGGTGAACACGGTTATCTACCTGCAGGGCAGTACCCTGTGAGGACATTCTCTCACTTCTCCTGCTGAAGAATACAATGTCTCACCACTAAACGATTTCCCAAAATTTAAAGTCTATGTGCTGTGCTTACTCCAGGCATAAAATAGAAGCCTCATCTTAATGTGCTTTCTCTGGATCTCGCCTGGGATCTGTTCAGGAGTTTGTGCTTTGGGGGTCTGCATGTGGTTCTCTCCCCAGGAGAGCCTCGTTGTCTGTCCTGCCGGAGGGATGGAGCAGGTGCAGCATGTTTTTTAGCCATTTCTAGTCTGACAGCTTCTTCTGTTTCTCTCTGCTTCCTTACTGGTACAGGGCACCTACTGCAGGACACCAGCCAGGTATTTCATCTATCTCACATGGGACTGTGCAATGCACAAGGCATCTGTGCTGCCTTCAGCAGGGCAGAGGGTGGATTTGTCTGCAGTTGACTCCTTAACCTGTAACAGGAGCCTCAGCAATCTCCTGTGGCAGGTTGCAGAGGAAGAGATCTTGAGGTTGCACCTTGGCCCAGAACGGTAGAAGAGGTGTAAAGCATGTCTTTCAACTCAGTAGTATTCCCCTTGGAATAAAACATGAGGTGTTTTTCTGTTCAAGACTATGTTGGGGTTTCGCTTGTTTGTTTTTTAAAATAAACTTCCAAGACCGTTGCCAGCAGAGCTATTTTGCTTTTTGGTGTTATTATTCTCCAGAAAATTAGACTCTCACTTGAGACGTGCTCCTGACAGGGTCAGGGATGAAATATTTTTAGCAGCCTCGGTGGCTCTGCTGCAGCGTGTTCATGCCTCGCTTGTTCAGGGTTGCAGTTGCTTTTTCAAACACACATTTGGGGCTCCTGCCAAGACACCCAGGGCACTACAGCGTCACGTTACAAGGTCCTGCTTTGTGCGAGCAGAGCTCAGCCCAGCAGGACTGGGTCTGGGCTCTGCCAGCGTAACTCTGTGGTGTACAGCGTGTTTGGCCAGCGGAGGGGTGTTGGGGTTCACACTACATGCTGCCCTTGCCGCACATTCAGGATGGAGGACTCGCTCTCTGCCTCCGGAACTGTATGTCCTGGGGCTTTCTCCTTTCTTGAATGTCAGCTGTACTGGAGTTGTGGATACAGCTGGTTTGCTGGGCAGAGCCCTGGGTCACCACTGTACACGCAGGCTCTGCATGTCTGTTTGCTGTTGCTGATGCTGCTGGAGTTTGCTTTTAAAAAATCAGTCAGTGAGCTGCTGTGTGTTGTGACACTGAAGGAATGAAATCAAGTGTCTCCTGTCCATCCTTGCATCAGAGTGATTTAGGTTTTTTTCTGCTGCTGTTGTTCTGCAGCAAGCAATGCTTGTGGCCTAGCTTGTGCTCAGCATTAAAATAAGGAAACCTGCTTGCACTGCTGAGGTGCTGGTTTTGTTTTAAGTTCTTGATCTTTTCTGGCTATGGGGTGTAAAGGTTGCACATTAGGAGACTCTCCATGAATGCAAAGAATCTGTGGTTTGAACCGTGTAGTGATTAGAACAGGCTTGTAATGCCAGAAGTCCATGTCTTTCAGGAGTAAGGTTAACACCTCTCCAGTTATGGTGATTTCTTCCAGAGAGCTTTGAGGTCTGGCTTCCTCATGGAAGTCCTCTGCAAAGTCTTCTAGAATTTGTCCCAAACAGCACAGAATGTGGAGAATTTGTCAGAAAGTGTTGTGCACGGATTCAGTGAACAACAGGGGATATGAAAGTGGAAGAAACATGGCTGAGATAAAGTTTTACTAGTGTTTAAGACCTCTTTAGCATTTAAAGGCTGCATTTTATCAGGACAGTTAGTTCTAGGAGACTCCCTGTTCTTCAGGAGAGAAACTTGCTTGTCTCTGAAAGTCTGGCTGCATATTTCAATAGAAATATTTTGTTCAACTTTAAAATTAGGTGTTTCATGAAGAAAACAGTGGTGAAACCTCCAGCAGCTTCCTCCCTTTGGTGCAGAAGAAATCCAGTCCCTGCTGGGATTGCTGTTGTCATTAGCGCTGCTGTGATCTCCCTGTTTTCCCCCTCCTGTCACTTGTGCATGTGGCTCTGTTGGGTGCAGGTTCTGCTGCCTGTGGGGCTCTGGCGGTGGTGGGACAGGGACCCCTGTCCCAGGTTGCAGCAGGGTGTGGGCTGCAGGTGTCCCTGCAAAGCCAGGGCAGTGCTGTGCGTTGGGGCCACTCCAGAGGGATGGGATGGGGAAAATAACACTCTGTGTTCAGCCTGAGCACGCTCCTTCCCAGAGGACAGAGCTGCATTGTTGGGACAAAGAAATGTGAAAATACTAAAGGCATTCAAACTATTTTCTTTTTATTTGGAAGCCTTTTGTAGAGCTCTGCAAAGCAGCCAGCCCAATGTGTGGAGCCACTGGCAGAATTCAAAGGTGAGGTGGGAGTAGGAGGAAAACCGTATGCTTTTTGGCTTTTTTTGCTGCTTACAAGGAAGGGGTTTTATTTTTTTATAGGGGACATGATCAGTGTCAGGCTAAGATGCCTGTATACATGTTGACTGATCGATTTAAAAGGAGAAAACATATTTAATCAATCTCACTTCAGGTGGTTTATGGTAAGTACTCTATTTCAATGACTAATACTTTGTTTTTAACAATTCTGCTTTCTTGTGTAGTCAGCTTAATTGCAAGTATCTGGGTCTTCAGTACCTCTCTCCAACAAAGCCAGAAAGGATCAGATTTTCTGCTATTCATATTCCAACAGTTGAAGGAAATATGGGTTAAAGGGAAGAGATTTTGTAGCAGAAAGGACATGTTATGTCTGTTCTTTTATAAGCTGTCAATGGGAAAACTAGCACAGTGTAACGTATTTTAAAAACTTTTGTAGGTCATCTGCAAGGAAGCATTATGTATTTGTTATAGAAAACAACTTTGAATTGTGGGGCTTTTCTTTTTTTGTAAGACAGTTTAGTGGGTGTTTGAGATTTTCTGGATCATTTGTTTTCGTGTGGGGTTTTTTTGTGGGTTTTTTTGTTTGTTTGGGGTTTTGTTTGTTTCTTTTTTTAATATTGCTTTGACATTCTACTTTCACCAAGGCCACCGAGAAGTATCAACTCAAGACAATGATTTATGTTCAGGATTTTCATACTAACCAAGCTGTTAAATTACCAGGATATTATCAGTTGGAATCTTCATCAACCTAGAGCAGAAGCCCTTAAATTTCAAACAACGGTCTGTTTTCTTGGAACCAGGGTTATACCCTGAACAATTTAATTGCTCATCAGATTTCCTTGTACTGTGAAACATCTTAAGAGATGGTTGTAACCCAGATAAAACGAGTCTTAAACTGAGTCGAGGCTGAAGCCTCTCCATAAGGATGTAATACAGGACGGATAACCAGGGAATATTTCCCATGGTTTTTGACTGTAAGAGTGAAGGTAGAGGTGCTCTCAAGGCTAACACTAGGTAAGAGTATTTTGGGGAAGAGCTGTAAGGATGGATGTAGGAACAGCACATCCATGTCCAAATGCGTAACGCAAGCCCAGAAAACAGTGCTGGCAGTGGGTGTAATATGGGAGACCAACCGACAGAGCAGGTTAGACAGTGGTAATCTTCCTGAGCAGTCTGTAGCTTTAAAAGAACTTTGGTTGGTTTTTTGTGGGTTTTTATCCCTAATATTTTAATTAGATGAAAATGTGGGAAGGTAAAGTTTGGTAGCTCCAAAAGCTTTACATGATAACCAGAAGTAATCAATTTGATATACAGATGTGCAGCAACTGTCAAGTGAAGTTCTGTTTGAAGAACGTTACAGCAATTTCAACCAAAGCCGTATACCTTCCTAAGGCGTCATTGGGGAAAACAGAGCATTACAACTAAAAGAAATGTGTTTTTTGGGGAGTGTGTGTATTGTGTATCAGTTAGACTTACATATCAGACACTGTGGTGATGTTCGTGCCAGCAGTATGGAGAAATGACAAACCAAGCCTACTTGGAAATGTTCCATTTCATCACTCTGCAGTTTTTAGGTTGCTTTATTGATAAACTTAATGCTTTATGCAGACTGGGCTTTTTGCCCTGATTGGCAAAAATCAGGGCAAAAAGCCCAATCTTCGGCCCTGATTGCCCTGATGTGGTTTTTGCTGAGCCACAGCCATGTTGGATAGTGTGCTAAATGTTTTTGGTTTTAATTTTACTGTGTCATGAAGGAGGATGATCATGTTTTATGTTTAGATTTCTAACAGATTAACTGGTTCATTGCTTGTTAGAAAAACAAGACTATAAGTGTTTAAAGCCCTTGGTGCAGTTGCAGGTCTGCTGAAGTTTGACTTTGTTTTCCCCTTGCTTTCCCTTGTGCCTGGAAGGGGATCCCAGTGACCATGAAGCAGCAGCTGTTGGTGAGCCCTCAGCTGCTCACACCAGATTGAGGTGCAGGCAATCATCTTGGACTTGTTCGTTTTTCCTGTACCTGGAAGAGTGGAAAGGAAAGGAGATAGGAATGATGGGGATTTAGTGCAGTTTTGCATGTCTTTTGGATGTAATTCTTTAAAGTTCCATTCTATGTTTGGAAGTGGAGCTTAATCTGTACTAACAGATAAAAGTGAGGCTTTGGATCATTGCATGAATAGCTGGAATAAACCAACTGTTTAGTCTCTCCTAGAGAGACTAGGTTATAAATACTGAGAAGTTGTTTTCTAACTGGACATCATTTAACCATGTATGCTAATCTGGTCTAGTAGCAATCTGGCAGGCAGCAGCTGGATTTCTCTCATTGTTACTATGGGAGAGTTGACTTGACACAGCAGTGATCATGAGAATGCCCATGGAAAATGTCCTTGGGGTTGATACCTCCTGAAGGGTGACCTGCCCATCTATGCAGCCATTCCCTCTCCAACATGGTCCCTAGGGAGATCTGCTGGATGACAGCTGCTCTGGCTGTGGTCTGCCCTTGTTGGTACCCCAGTCCTGAGCTGCATTGTCGCAGCCTGCTGTGGTGTTTTCCTTCAGATTCACAGTGGTGGGTTTGTGCTGAACTGGTTATAAAAAGTCCCATCAGAATGGCCACACTTCACATCAGTGATGTGGGATTTATGAACTAAGCTCTCTCGACCTCTCTCCTCCCTCCACTCATCCCTGTCCCCATCCCAGTCCCCCTTAAGTGCTACTGGAAACATTTTGAGTACTTCTGAAAATAGGTGTGGGGAAAGGGAGGGCTGTTTTTCCTCTGCTGATTAAAACTGGGGCAAGAAACTGTGACTAGTAAAAAGAAAGCAAGTCCTGTGCAGAGCATCCTCTGAGGGAAATGTGCAAAAGACAAATATAGTCAAAACTGGCTTTATTCCAATGGGTATGTACAGAGGAGGGGAACTCCAGCTCTGTGCAGTGACTTTGAAATCTAGGAGTTTAAATTAGAAGGTAAATGTTAAATAATGCATTAGCTTAAAGTGCTTCTGGCCCAAATGGTACCTCATACAATTAGGCTATTGCAGCATTTGTAATCACACACAGGTTCATAATTTGTTTATGCCAGTAGAATGTTCAGGTGGCTTCAGCCCTTGTCATGGGCAGTAAGTGTGGGAGCAGTCTGGTGGGTTTCCATTTTGGGATTAGTCTGAATCAAGACCAGGGATCTGTGATTGGGTCTTGCAGCTGTGCAGGAATTTACTGATCACCACAGAATTATACAGGAAGCCTTGTGCAAGAGGCCTTGTTATTGATCCATTGGGAGTGCCGTTGGGATATTAAGTCTTCATTGGCTATATAAAGTTCTAGTCATTAAAGGCAAATCTCTGGCTTTGAATTTTCAGTAATCTATGTTCATTTTAAGGCTTTGTGGTAGCAAGTCATTTTACTTTTCCACTTGTTTACTTAAGCAAAATTTCGTAAACGAATGAACTGTGTAGGTACTCTTACATCTTGTTGGCATGGACTGGTAAATTTAGAGGATATGAATCTTGTTACTATATGTTTCCCTTTCTGGGAGTTCTGTGGAAATGTAGTGAAGTTTTGAATTCAAAGTTAACTATAACCAATTTCTGTATCTAGAAAAAGCTTAGAAGTGAACATCCAGTTCACTTGAGAGGTCTTAAATATTATTATCACATATTGCAGAAAAAGATGCAAAGATTCAATCATGTATTTAAATAAAATTATTTTGGAGCTCCTTTACTTTCTTCCCACTCCTTGCCAGGCCTTGATTTCATGGTTCTTCATCTGCACTGAGACAGTGGAAGACATCAATATTTCCTGCTGAGAGAGAGGAAGTTCTTCTTAAAGTGCTTATAAGGTTGTCAGCAGCTGGAACATGGACACAAAACCTGGGCTGAAATGGCTTACGAGAACATACTTTCCGCATTAATTGTCAGTAGTTGACTTCCTAAGATCTTTACCTGAAGGCTTAATGCTTTACCAGCTGTGAAGAGAAGTTGTAGCTAATATGTCCTATTTCAAACCTTCACTGCAGACTATCATTGTCATTTTATACTAAAGATATCCTTTATTTGTCTGACAAGATTTATAAGTCCTTGGGTTTTAGGGGGATCTTCTTGGTCCTGAAAGCAGTAGTAGTGCTTTTAAAAAAAGTTAGGGAGGAGAGTTTCTTTTCCTGAGAGAGAATGTTTGAACGCACCTGTTTGTGGGTGAAGTTTTCTTCAGCACAAAAGATGAGGTCCCTTTCTCTTCCCTATTTTGCTTTCCTCTTCTATACTTCATCACACTGTTTCCAATGCGGCCAAGATCCCTTTGCCCTACGTACAAGGAAAACAGTACTTATAAAACTAGGACCTTCCTGTAAAGGCTGTATGACAGGAAATCTTTGCTAATTGTTGGGTGCTGCAGTACTTCCCACACTGAGGGGAAGCATCTCCAAGATGAATCCTATGTCCCTTGGGCGCTAAGGATCCCATTTTCCCTGACTGAGAAAATCACAGAAGCTAATTGTTCTGTGGGAGTGAACTGCTGAAAGGGAAGGAGGATGGCATTTGTTGTTGATGGATTCAAGTGCCATATCGAGAGTAAGGTTTGCAGTTATAGTGCAAGAGAGTCCCTGAAGAGCCATGTTTCTGGGGAGCCTGTGCTTTAGTGAAGGAGTTAAACTGCTTGGGCTTCGTCCTGCCTGCTGGCTGTCTTTGGGAACTGCGTTGTGAGGCAGGTGTTCTGTACTTGGGTAGAAAATACTGCTAGTTGGGACTTAGCTAGGGAGGATTTCCTAGTTCAGTTAGAAGAAAGCTGAGCTTGTTACATTTCAATCAGATCAGGAGAATTACAAATTCTTTAGACTTTAGGAATAATGTTTTCTTTCTGAAGACCGGAAAATGAGTTGACTGATGTTCGGTGCAGTCTCAGTCGAACTCTGGCAGTGTTTGCTGATTTTGATGGGCTTTTGTTTTAGCTCATGTGCTTCATACTTAGTTCCTAACACATTCATCCTTAGTTGAACTGGCCAAAAAAACACACTAGAGAGTGTAGGTTATTAATTTGAAAACTGTGACAAAGTTTGCAATAATTATACTATTTTACAGTTGCAAGTGAGTAAAATTAATGAATATATTGTACTGTTCACAGGGATCCTGATAAATGCCTGTTTTATCTTTAGCTTGGCTATGAAAAAGTATTTATTATGTACAACCACAGACTGAGTCAAGCACAAAAAGTATGCAATAAACCTAAAAAGCTGTCATGCCTGTGAGTATCAAGAGTTAAGAAAATGAAAACCTAACACACACATCCCAGCATAAGCTGCTGGATGTTATACTTCATTAAAATGTATTGGCTGCCAAACAAGCGCTGCTGTCTTAAGGTTTCAGTCAGCAATTGTTCCTTTGCTTATCCTCTTTCTTCCTTCTCCTCATATATGCACTTGTGTAGACACACTTCCTTTGACCATTGTGCATATATACATTTCCTCCTAACCCTGCCCACTGGGAATGGCCAGGTCACTGTCTGGCCCTTGTGAGGTATGGGGCAGCCCTGTGCAGTATTCCCCCGGGACTGCACTGCTCCAGTGGGAAGCTTTCCATCTTAACAACATCTGCTCCATCATCCTTTGCCACTTGTAATTCCCCTTCCCTTGCAGGGGGGTGCTGAAACTGCATCTCCCATATGTAAATGGCTGATTAATTTGTACATTTGGAAGAGATTCTTTGTTTTACATTTCAGTCTTGAAAATGTTGGGAATGATGCAGTGACAGAAGCATTTCTCAGCGAGCTTTTTGTAATTAGTGTTCAGGCTTTGTAAGCTGTTCAGGCATCCCCTTTGAGGACAGTCAGAGGTGGAAATTCTTCTGTGATGTAACTAATTTGAAGTTTTTACTCTTTATGTCTACACTTGGAAGTGCAAAACATTTCCAGATGTATAAAGAAACAAGTTATATAGCAGGAGCCTTTGTGCATCTGGAAGATGATGCAGTTTTCTCAGTCTAGCCCCATTTTTTTAGTAAGACCTGTTCTATACATGTAGTTATGCTCGAGTGTGTTTGCCTGTGTGTGGAACTGAAAGAGCCTCATCCATTGTCCCTTCATGTCCCGTTTTCTGACATCACAGAAATGACCACAAAACTGCTTTTGGGGCTGTACTGTTTAACATCTCCACACCAACATGGCTTGTCTCCTTCGTGAATCAGATGTTACCTCTCCTGCTCTGTGGAGTGTTTTCATTCTCAGTTGCCATTCTAAATGGCCTGTACAATGCACTTACCATTTCATCATAATGCTTTTTCAGAAATGCCACCTGACATTACCAGTATAATTCGTGACAATGGGGTTCTCAACTGTTCTTCCTCTACTTTTGGTTCCTACAGAACACGTTTTTGAGGTTTAATTCCTCTTACTTCTCTTTTTTCCTAATGAAAACTGAATTTTGCACATAGGAATATTTTCTTCCACATTATGTGTGATTTAAGTCAGTCAGGAGTTTCTCCTCTGTAACATTGCTGAAATTTACATTTTATGAATTAGCGTTTCAGTGCAGAATTTCTTCACATTACCTATGCATTACTGCAAGCAAAGAAAATTGCTTAAGGAAAATGCAAACCTACCAAATCCAAGCACTGTGATGTCTGTCAAAGCCTCAAAGAGACAGACATAAATTAAACATGGAAAGTTCAGTTCTTGTACTGATGCTGACTACAAACATGCTGCAGGGCTCATGCAATGGGGAACTCCTAAAAGCCCACTCCATTCCTGTCAGATTTGGTGATTCCTGGTATTTCAGCCTTGGGAGCACCTTGCGTAATCTGAATTATAATGATTCTGAAGATCCCGAACTTAGATTATATATGGCTTGCCTTTGGATCATCTTGTCTCTGTCCTGGATGAGTGATCATATTTGCTACAAACAGGGAATATCAGTGAGACAGAGAAGAGCAAGGGGAGAAAAAGCCGTGAGGTGTGGGTTGCTTTTTACAAATGAGTCCGAAGGAGTGGGGGCTGGTTGGCATAAGGTGCTGTGGGTCTGAGTTGTCAAACAGGCTAGGGAACCTTTGCTTTATCTCTTCTAAATACGATAGTAAAACACATTTTCTTTGACAAAGAAGCTGAGGGTAGGGGATAAGAGGTGCTAAGGTTTCTTCTTGCCCCAGTGACAGCTGTGGTTACAGTGCTGTGCTGGCTCTGTTGTGTACTGGAATCCTTCTGTGACACTTACTTTCTAATTAGAGCTTCAGCCTTCCAGGAGATCATGCAAATATTCTGAAAATTTTGTTTAGTGATCATTAAATAGCAGTGTTTCACCACTGCTGTAATTAGAGCTTATAGTTTATAGGTAGATTTATGTTCTGCTGTGCATCTCTGAATCTCCAGTGTCAATTCTGCTTGACCTTTGCTCCCAGGTCTGTTATGTTGTGTCGCTGAGGAGCAACTGTGTCGCCTTGACTCTATTGATCTGCTCCTGATTTGGTTGTCTGTTATCCTGAACTATTTTTCTGGCTCAAAGGTATGGTTTTAAAAATAGTGTCAGGCATTGCACAGCGCCCGGGAAGCCCTGTAGCTTTAAATGCTGTGTCCTGGTCCTGCTCCGAGCCTGGAGCAGAGCTCCTCACCAAGGAGCTGTGCTCAGCCTGGCCCGGCACTCAGCCATGCTGATCCAGCAGTGGCGCTCCAGCAGCACAGCCAGCGCTCGGTCCGGCCGATGGCTGCGGCTCTGCCTGGGCAGTGCCCAGCGCTGGGGCTGGAGCTTCCTATGGCCGCATGGTGATGTTTATGTGGTGCTACTGTACCTGCATGTGCTGTGAAAGGGACTTCTGCGAGCCCACAAAGGTGAGGAGGTTGTGGGGCATCACTGGAGCAATTGTGTAGCTGCCATGTTTGGCTGTTTTATTTAAATCTACAGTAGAATTTGATCTCATTTTTTGCATCAGCCTTGGAAGCACTGTGTTTTTCCTCTGGGCACTGCTGTTGAATTTCAGTGGTTGATTTTTTTTTTATATAGCTTTTCTTTGCTTTTGAAGCTGGGAAGTATGAAAAGGCTCCTGTCTGAGTGAGTTGCAATCCATAAACAAGATCAAATGTGGTGCTGCTTTTTGGGATTTTTTGGTTTTGTTGTTTTGGGGTTTGGCTTGTATGATACAGTGAATGATGAAAGAGGTGGGAGCAGATGCAGCCCAGTGTCAGAGAGAAGTATTTGCATTGGTAGCTTTTTTTAATGTGACCTCTTGTTTTGCTGTTTTTAGCAGTACAAAATGCATTTTCAGGAAGTAGTAAACAAACTGCAGAACCATATTGTCCTCCACGTAAAAAATAAAGAGTAAGTGTACTGCTTCCCATAGAGCCAGTGACCTTCAGAAATGATTAAGTATTTTTCTTCAGTTTCATTGAGCTGTGTAGCTCAGCATTGGCCTTTTTTAGTCTGAGTTAACAGTAAACGGTATCTTCCCCTCCTCCTCCATTATTTAAATACTGAAGAGAGACAGTAAGGTCTTTGATGCTCTGATCTGCAACACAAAATAGAAGCTATTTCTCATTGAATTGTTGCAGTTAACCCTCCCATGCACTGTGGTCCAGTGTTTGAAGAAAAAAGAAATCTGGGATCCAAACTGTTTTTTTGCTGTTTGCCTTTGCCATAGCTGAAGGTTTACCTGGCATCTGTTACAGTCTGCAGAAGACATGGTTGAGAGGTTGCATAGTGTTCCTGTTGCATTTGAAACACCTATGTTTAATCCATTTATTTAATTGACTCACAGGTTTTCCCAAAGGAAAAGAGTATCTTCTGTATGTGTGCTTTGTCTCACTGCATTCATCAGTTTTCATAACAAAAGTGGCACACAGGTGGCTCTCAGAAACAGCCCTGTTAGAAAAGCCAAGTTGCAGAGGTGCAGGCTGCACTGGTACAGGGCGGTAGGAAAGCCGAGGGGTTACAGATGTTCCACATCCCAGATTGAACAGATCTGCACGCTCGGCATCTTGGCACACCTAACATCAGGCTACTGCATCACCTCTTGAGAGCTGGAGTGAGCACAGAATACCACGTTGTGTGCTCTCTAGATCAGGTCAGGGTAGCCTGAGCAGCTTTTCACCATGTGTTGAGGAGATGCTGCACTGAGGGCTGTCTCTAAATGGAGTTCTCAATGAGAATTCTTGCTTTTTGCAAGAGTACTAAAAGCAGCATAGTGATTTCAGTATTTACCTAATTCAGTGTTCTCTGTGGATTTCTGGACAGGTGCCTGACTCTGCTGAGTGTTCATCATCCCTTCAATGTGTCTTCCTCTCTGATGTCTCGTTGCTCAGTGTTCTGCTCTTCCAGGTTTCCGAAGGCACCCATGCTGTGTGCCAGCAGCCCTGAGGAGGGCATGTTCATGGGCTGATGGGACTGCCCTTGCTCACAGTGCTGCTTAGTTCCTGACAAGCTGAGTTTGCCACTTGGAGCAATCTTAGAGAATTAGTTGGTGCTAATGCAGGAGCACCTGCAGCACTGGGGGCAAACAAGCTGTTTTTGAACAAAGCAGGAGTGTGAAGCACCTTTACTGCATATCTGTGGCAAGTGTGATCTTAGCTGGTACTGTGTGTATGTTGTACTAGAAAGGCTTTAAAAAAGGAAACAATATGTCAAGAAATGCTCTATGGGAATGACAAAGCAGTATGTTCACAGGAAACATGAATCCTATTGCTTTGAAATACTTAATCTTGTATGAACTGTTGATTGGATCAACTTCAAGGATGAATTTTGGTTATGGTCACACTCTGTGTTGTACCTGCAGAAATACTACAACTAAAAAGAAATAAAAAGAAATGAAGTACAGAAGTACAGTTGCTGGAGCCCTTTAGACTTAAAACTTGGAGGGGATATGTGTGTTAAACCTCAAGAGAGAAACATCCCCTGAAAAAGGGGAATCCTTGCTCTCACACGTAGCTGTTCCGTGCAGAAGGATCACGCAGAGGCATTTGTCCTTCCAGACTCAGACCCAGTTTGCTCTGGATGTCAGTACTTTGCAAGTCAAAGTTAACTTGCAACCGTAAAATTAAACTCTTTTCTTTACAAATTAATATACAACATGCAATAATAATCTGTAATTATCAGATAGCAGCTTGAAACATAAAGTCAAAACCAAAACTGCTCTACTCTCTGCAAAGTGTTAACAAAAATTTTGTCTCAGGTAATGAGATGTGACTCAGAAACACTGGGAAAAACAGGATGAGTTAAAAAAAGAAACAGAACCAAACAAAAAACCCACCATTTTACATAGCCACTTTCTGATAAAAGCTTGTATAAACTTGTTTCCTAATCCACCCTCTTCTCCTGGTTCCTATACTTAACTTTTGCTGAGCTTTACCTCATTTCCTATCCTTATTGTTTTAACTTCTGGCCTGATTGACACTCCCCCCTTGATTAGAAATCAGGAGTTGCTAAAATAAATATCCATGGATTTTATTTTGGCCATATCTTTGCTGTGTCATCCCTTTTCACCTCCTGCAAGCTCTGGTGTATAATTCAGCTCTTTCCTATGGTTCCAGTCAGATAGTTGTATCTGTTCCCTTGGACTTGCCTCACCCTCGATGTTGCCCTGTTTATTCAGTCGCCACTGATGATTTTCTACTTCACTAGTCTGTAGCTTTAGGAAACCATTACTGAATTGGGCCATCAAGCCTTACTATTTTGCACTCAGAAATATCTTTTCTCAAAATTTTAGAAGTTTGAGGTCCAAAAGGTGATGTCTTTGGCAGCAATTCTGTTTTTAAAAGAAATTAAAGGGGCCATAGACAACCTCTTAAGGGAGATGTTATACTGCATCGTGTCAGTCTCTTCTGTCTCTGGGATGTCAATAAGTACTTGTGGGCCAAGCTGGTGCCTGGTCCTGCATGTCCCGGTCCTGCTTGAGGGAATAGCTTGTGCAGTGTTCTTGCCTCAGCCCACCACACTGGGCTGGCAGGTGCCAGGGATGCACATGCCTGAACCACAGATGGAAAAGGTGGAGGTCAGCTTTGTAGCTTCAGCTACCTCTTAACCAGTTAGTAAGTGAAGCATTTGATTCCAGAGAGGCAGGGGGCTCTGGGCAGGTGGAGTCAAGCAGAGGGAACAGGCGGAGCCCGCTGAGCTACCCTGTGCTGACAGCAAGGTGCTGTGGGGGAAGCATCTGTGACCAGCAATTGTCCTGCACTGGCGGGGATTCACAGGAGCTCCCCTGTGGAATGTGCTGTGTTGGTTGTGACAGAAGCTGTCTCTGGTACAGCAAGTATGATTACACGTGGCAGCAGCATCTTCCATCATTGCCCCTGACAGCAGTGAGGACGGCAGCTGAACACTAGTCTGCTTTGGGAAGAATTTCTGCTGCTGACAGCTCAGAGGAAAAGAAAGGTGGCTGCTTTACAGCTAAACTCTGTTTTTGGCACTGGATGTGGCACATGAAGTCACATCTCCATTTCATATTGAATTAGGAACAAGGCCATGGGCAAGCCACCTTGCAAGTGGCTTTACCAAATCCCAAGTTGTGGTTGAGGGTTTGTTTGTGTGCCTTGAGCTACTGCTTGGTGGATACTGCTCTTGGCACCAGTGCCAAGTGAAGCAGTCCCGGGTCACCTTTCTCTACAGTGGTGTTTCTGAGGTCTGACTGGCACAGAGTACAGAGTGGCTTGGGCCTGATGGGGAGCCACATTTGGGAAAGTAGTAACAACATGCCCAAGCACCTTATCACTTGGTTCCCAGTGAGCCTGCACCTTGGCACTGCAGGGAGCTGCTATCCTGTCTGTCCCTAGGCTGTGCCTGTCCAGGGTTAGGCAGGGAGCTGCTTGGCTTGGACACCCCTAAAGTAAGGGAATGCCCAATTGCATGTGTGGCACTTCAGCAGGTGTGAAATGCTGGTCCTTAATGGTTGTTCTCAGCCCTTCTGTCTGGGCAAGAATCTGCCCTCTCCCATCTCTGCAGAGTGGGGCCTATGGGGCTCTGGCTTGGCAGATGTACCATCAGCGCACTCGTGTCGCAGCAATCATCACTCATGACTGTTCAACTACTGGAAGTAAGGTTTGAAGCCATTTCCTCTTGGTGTTACATGTTGTTTCCCTGCTCAAGCTGTTGTCTGAGGCAGGCAAACGTATAGTACTAGTATTTTTTCAGAGTAATTTTTCATTTTTTGTTTTCTCACTGTTTTTCCCCGTAACCAGGGTGATGATCTCACTATTTTGAGGGTTAATTGCCCATAGGTAAAGGCTGTATAACTTTTAGAAACCCCAGTTACAATCTAAGAATGAGCTGTGCTGTGAAAAACACACAGCAAGACTTCCTTGAACTGTCCATCTGTTTGTGTGCTTTCCTTAGCCAGGTTTAGTTTGGATTTGGATTTACGAGTGTTCTAGAGACAGCTCAGAACAGTTGCTGTCAAGGATTACCAGAGGTTTCTGTAGGTGAGTAGCTGGAGCCTGTTAAAACACAAAGCTGCTGCAGCTTCTGAAGGTTCGATCAGTCAATAGTTTTGCAGGATAACTGCAGTGTGTCACAAGGAATCACACTGGACCTGTTCTTTGGTTTTGTTTTTTCTTTTTCCTGTAAAGCCAAGGCAGATGTTTTGTAGAGCAGGAGCATGCATGCACCCTGAGCACTTGCTGAGGAAAGGTAGAAGGTGAATTCATAAATTAATCTACGTGTGAGAGGGCAGTTGTCTCTAGGGATGGTTCAGTATTTAGATCTTTTGTCTGTATTTAACCAAGAGGTGAATGAACAGAAACATTCTCCCTTACATATGCTATTACACAGGATTTGTAATCATGTAAATATGCAGCTGGAAATAGTGATCCATAGAGTTGGTGGTATCAGATGTGTGGCAGTGTTGCAGCAGACCTACTTACAGATCCAAGTTTCTATTACAGACAGATCCACAAATGTAGGATGTGGGTGTGGAACCTCTGTTCTGGGAGATAACTCAAAAGCCTTCTGGACATTGTCGTGGGCCACTGGCTCTTGATGGCCCTGCCTGAGCAGGGGCTTGGGTCTGGTGAACTCCAGAGGTCTCTTCCAACCCTAACTGATCTGTGATTCAGTAACAACCTTTAAAAAGCAAAGCATTAGAAAAACAGACTCTCAGCTCTCAATCAACTGTAGGTCATAAATAGCTTATTGCATCACCCAAGTGGGTGAGGCAGGGAAGTTTGTGTCACTTTCTTGTTTCTTTTGGGACCTGTGGTAAGTTGTGCAATACATACAGTGACTGTGTTGGATCTAGAGGAAAAGGGCACTGGCTGCACCTGGGATGGTGGGGTTGGTGCCACCTTGACCCATGTGTTTCAAGAGTCATATGCTGCAGGTGGCACGCAGGGATGTGACTTGTGGCTGTTGATGGCTTTTAATCTAATATGTTGAAGGTACCTCATAGTAATTTGTGATGTTTAAGTATCTCTTCATTGTACCTGCCAGGGATTCTCTGTGTGTTTATTCAAATACGCACTTAGGTGTTTTAATGCAGATCCAACAAAGTGGGGCCGGGAGGGCTGGTACTCTGCAGACATAATCAGGCACAAAGAATGTTCATTTTTTTTTTTTTTTCCCTCCCCTGTGATTTTTATTTCTTGTAAGGTGTTAATTAAAGATCTTACTAACAAACCAACTCTCTTGTGACTGTCATCAGACACTTTTGGGTCTCTGTTCCAGTGCCCGCCTGAGGCTGGAGACCATCTGTCCACCCAGTGTGGAGGGGTTGGCCAAGTCCGTGTGCCCATCCCTGCACCTGCCATGCACTAACAATGCTGTTAATGAGGAGTGGTTCCAAACAGGAAGTCTAAAACCTATGACTTTCTATGAGTCTTGCAGATTTTCTCCTTGTGTGACTGTATTGCCTTCAGCACAGTGGGGAAAAGGAAGCAAAACAACTGCTGGATATTTTCAGCTGCCAGTCAGGTGTGCAGTCACTGGGAAGGTGATTAACCCAGGCACCTTAGGTGCTGTTAGCTCCCTTCCGGGGCTGCGCAGTCTCACTCTGAGCTCCCCTGTCTCACTTTGCCCTGTATGTTTTTATTCTAAATAACAGGACACGTTTCAGCCACACTTGAGAAGCTCCAGGGTGAGGGAGGAGGAAGAAGGAGTTGCCCCCTTGCAGCAGGCTTGCTCTGAAAGCTACTGTTTGCTTATGCTAGCTGCCTTGAGTGTTTAAAATCCATCTTCTTGGTGAATGACCAGTATATGCTTTTATTGGAGGAGTTTTTGAAGGACAAAATACCTTTAAGGAACTGCTATGTTTAATCTTCAGCAGCACCAAAAGGCAGAATCATGAGGTGGGTTTTTTTGGGCTATGTGCTGCAGTATAGAGACATTGGAAAACTTGTATTGGAGGGAAAGCCTGAGAGCATTAGCAGTGCTGAAAATTTGGTAAGATCTTGAGAGAGAGAAAGCATAAGGCCCTCACATAATTTCATCTGGTTTATGGCATAATGCCAGAGCAGTTCTCAGTGTACCTCCTGGTGGGAGGGCACACAGCTCCTCTCAATCTGGACTGTCAATATAATGGAAAATTGTATTGCAAGGGAGATTGACTATTGAATTGTGATCCCTATTCTTATACAAGCATTGATCATTACTGTATTTAATTTACCAGCATCTTTTCAGGATAGATTGACTTGTCATCTCAAATTCAATAATATGTCACCAGCATTGCCCAGAGACCCAGTTTGTGCTGAGTCTTCCCTTTACAAAGCCTTGTCAATATGGACAAAGTACTTAAATTATCTCCATTCTGTTCCAGAACTCCACTTTGCTCAGCCTTTTCCTTTTGAATTGGAAAGAACCCTGTTATTCCAGAATAATATCCACACAGCTGGTAATTATAAAGCAATTATCCCATGTTTATTCTGTTGCTGCTGTTGTAGTTCATTTTCTGCCACAGGTGTAGGGAGATAACCTGGGTAGATTTACTGAAGTCAAGTGTCTTTAAACGGGGGGGAGAAGAGAGAGTTTCTACCAAGTTTTTCTCTCACAAAACTTGTGTCATGAGAGGAAGAGTGTAGTGTTAGTGTAATTCATAGTAATTATTTACACACATACAGTAATTAGACGAAAACTGGAATAAATTAAGCTGATAGAAACTCTTTACTGCAAAGTAATGTTGAAGCCCCAGTAGTTCTATGACACTGATCTGTGTGGATCTCAGCTCAGAACGTGTGGGCTGCAGAAGAACTGGTAATCAGCAGTTGTTTGGTTCTGGGATGCCAGGTCAGTCCCATGCTTACTCACCTTTACCACTGCCCAGAAAAAAAAATGATGAAAGAAAGGAAAAAACTGTTCTATCAAATTAATTGGTGGAAGTTCTGCATCAAAACTGTTTGCATCTTTCTGGTTTTCTTCATCTGCCATTAATACTAAAATGTCTTTGCTCTGGAGGAGGTAGAGATTGTTACGAACGGACTGACAGTGTTCTTTTGAGAAGCCTTTGGTTTATAGGCAGTTAACAGTAATGAGATTGTCTCGGTGTGCTGCACAGACACGTGTGCTGTGCTACTCTTGGGGTGGCAGCGGGTTGGCAGAGCTGCCCTGGGTGAGGCACGCACCAGCTGTGCCATGGATGCTGGGTGATGCTCTCAGGCCAGGCATGCCCTGCACAGGCAGGGTTCTTTGTGTTCATCTAGGCCATAGATGAATCTGATCACTGATCATCTGATCACTGACAGCTCTGGAAAAATCTTAATGAAATTACAGATTCCAAGAAGAGGTGTTTTAACAAAAGTGTATGACTTCAAAATGCATGTCCCTACATCTCAGAGACAGCATGTTCTCTGTGTGGTACTGATACCATGCACAGTGTTGGTCCCGCTGATAAATTTTAATTCTTGGCACCAATTTTCCATTGATCTATCCAGAACTCCAGGGTTTCTACAACTAAACCCTCCTAAGAGAGAAGGTGGTATTTCAGGAGTCCCAACAGACTGAGAAATTATATTCTATGGTTTCCAGCAGCTCTGCTCCTCTAGAAAATGAATCAGTTGCTTTCCCAGGTGTCTGCTTTTCCTGTTGTTGGGATAGCAGACATCTCAGGGTTGTGGGAAGTAGTCTAGCTGACCCCTGGCGCCGGCGAGTGTTGCTGCCTGAGGGGTTTTTTGCATTAAATATGGAATGTTGAATCGAGAGAGAGAGTGCAGTTAACTGTAACAGCATTTTTTATTCTGTAAAGCGCATGTATTCACAAACACGGACATGGTTCTGTGTCTGGGCAGTAGCTATGGGTCGTCTGGCAGCTGTTCCAGTGGAACGACCCGGGGAGCTGCCGGCTGCTCCCCGTCGAGCCGCGGGAGCAGAGCGTGCGGGCAGCAATCGCGGCTGCGCAGCGAGCTCCGCGCCGGAACGGGCGCCGCGGGATCCAAAAAGACGCGTTCGGTTTAAAACCCAATAATGGAGGTTCCTGCGGGACGTGTGTGTATGGCTGCGGCTCCGTGGCTCCCCGGCCCGGCGAGGCCTCCCTGCCGCGAGGGGGCGGGCGGGGCCGGGCCGGGCTAGGGCTGCGGGTGGGCGGGCAGGCGCGGCGGGCGCGCAGCCATGCACGGGCAGCGGGCAGCCGGCGGGAGCCATGCACGGAGAGCGGGCGCTGCTGCCCCGCCGGGACAAGGTACGGCAGGGGGTCCGGACTGGCGAGCGGGCCCCGCGGGCTCTCCTCCGCCGGGGGACTCACCGTGTCCCCGACCCGGAACTGGCCGGCTTCGGAACTCGGCTATTGCCAGGGAGGAATGCCCGAGTCAGGAGCGGCGGGGGGGGGCGCGCCCGCCTGCCCGGTCCTTCCCGTGTTCGCGGCGGGTACTTGGCGGGTTCGATTGCTCTGAAACTGCGTTTAACTTTTTTTTTTTGTTTTTTAGCGGAAAGTGGGGTTTGTCCTTTGAAATTCGCTATTTTCCTTCTGCTCGGAGACACCTACTCGCAGGGTTGGATGCGGCAGGGTGTGCATTCGGGTGCATCTCGGGCTCCATTTTTCTGTTAAAAGCACGTAGTAGATCGGTTGTTTTGTGGTAGGTTTCACTGTTGCTGCTGTTCAAACAGGTGAAGCACTAGGAATGACTTGGGTTTGGTGTACTGTACACCGTGTGGCTTCTGCTCTCAGTTACCTTCTCGATCTCTTCACTCTAGGTAGTGGAGCCCCTGCCCTTGTACTGATATCTCGGTCTTGGTCTGCCAAGATCGGGTGCCCTGTTGCCCATTTGTGCTTGAGTTTTGAATTGTTCGAGGCCATTAAGTGGAGTCAAATATGAGGGGGTTTGCTTTTTTTGTCAACTTTTACTAGATGCCTAAAAAATACATGAAGCTCTCTTGATTCATACTGTCCCCCAGGCAGCTGAAAAAAGATGCATTTTTTCAGAATTACATCCATTTGCCAAGCTGGTTGGCATAAAGAAGGAAAGGTTTTCTGTTGGTGAAGCTGCTGATTAGCACTCATGATTCTCTCTCTCCTTGCTTAGATTGAGCGATTGGAAGTCAGCAGCTTGGCACAGACCTCCAGTGCCGTGGCCTCCAGCACTGATGGCAGCATCAATGCAGACTCTGTTGATGGGACCCCAGATCCGCAGCGGACAAAAGTGGCCATCACACACCTACAGCAGAAGATACTGAAGCTGACGGAGCAGATCAAAATTGAGCAAACAGCCCGTGACGACAATGTGGCAGAGTATCTGAAATTGGCCAATAATGCAGACAAGCAGCAGAGTGCCCGCATTAAACAAGTGTTTGAGAAGAAAAATCAAAAGTCAGCCCAAACCATCTTGCAGCTGCAGAAGAAACTGGAACATTACCATCGAAAGCTGCGAGAGATTGAACAGAATGGGATCCCTCGGCAGCCAAAGGATGTCTTCAGGGATATGCATCAGGGTTTAAAAGATGTTGGAGCAAAAGTCACTGGCTTCAGTGAGGGAGTGGTAGACAGTGTAAAAGGTGGGCTTTCCAGTTTCTCCCAGGCCACGCATTCAGCAGCAGGAGCTGTGGTTTCCAAACCCCGGGAGATTGCCTCCCTCATAAGGAACAAGTTTGGGAGTGCAGACAACATTGCTAATCTGAAAGACTCCTTAGAGGAAGGCCAGGACGATGGGACAGGAGGCAAGGCTCTAGGCGTTATTCAGAACTTTCAGTCAAGCCCAAAATATGGCAGTGAAGAGGATTGCTCCAGTGCCACATCAGGCTCAGTGGGAGCCAACAGCACAACAGGGGGCCCTGTGGGAGCTTCCAGCTCCAAAACAAACACTCTGGATATGCAGAGCTCAGGGTTTGATGCAATACTGCATGAAATTCAAGAAATTCGAGAGACACAGGCAAGACTGGAAGAATCATTTGAGGATCTTAAGGTTCGCTACCAGAGGGATTACACATTGATAATGCAGACCCTGCAGGAGGAGCGGTACAGGTATGTGCTGTGGTGCTTTGTTTCACAGTCCAGTGCTGTGATTGCTAAGCACCAGAGTTGGGGATGGTACTGCTTAGCAGGCTGTTCCTAGCAGCCTGATTCAAATTGAAAATTCTGTGGTCTTCTCAGGACTTTTCCCTCCCAGTTTTGCCTTTTATAAGTATTGCTATCTTGCTGCTCATCTCCCTCCCTATACAAGAAAGAGATAGTAAGGAAAAAGGTTATTTCAAAGCATTTTCAAGATAGAAAGTCAAGCCGAAGAGGTCTAATAAGGTGTCCCAAAACCAGGAGTACATTGGTGCAATTACTGTTATCAGACAGTGCTTTGTCCTGCATAAATCCTGCAAACGTTTGGGTCAAGGCAAATGACAGGGAACTAATGCGGACATTGACTTGGCCCTGCCTTCTCCAACACTCAGATCCATGTCTACCAGAGAAGGAAACATTCCAGCTTTCTTCAGGTTCTCTAAAGAGACAAGATCTTGCCCATGTGCCAAAATTAAGGTATCCCTTTCCTTCTCTGCTCAGCCCGTAGTGGCAGTACTCAAGGAAATGAAGTTGAATTAAATGTCAGATACTGACAGTGCTCTTGTCTTGGAGATTATAGGGCTCTGGAAGCAGGTAGCTCATGTTTCCATCAGCCTTCCCCTCACCGGCAGGAATGGAAAGGTGGAGCAGTTGCTGCAGGACTGCTGATCACTGATGAAGTCACAGGGTAGAGGAGACAGTGGCTTCAGGGAGACAGCCTGGTAGGCTGCCCCCACCTCCCTGCTGAGGAAAGCTGCCCATGGACAGTTGCTGAGGGAATACTTCCCTTCCCTTGCTAGGTGGCAGGTGCTCTCAGCAGCCATCCAGCAGAACATCTGACATCCTCCCCCTCACACACTCGGAGCAAGGGCTTGACCCCAGGCTCTGAAGGGAAGAGTTACTAGCTGCCCTTCTGCAGGCATCCAAGACAGTACAGTCTAAGTCCACAGGATTCTTCAACTTTAAATAACAAATGCAAGGCCCAAGCCCTCATTCTGGTGAAGGATAGCAGGCTGTTGTCATGACGTTCCTTATGACCTTCATGACTTTGCCAGGATGTGAAACACAACCTGGAAGGCACAGCAAAGCTGCTGGGGGTGGGGACAGGCTTGTTGAAGTGCCCTGTGCCACTTGCTGCATTGGTTTGTGCAGTGTGACACGGAGTTACCCTACAGCTCTTTAGACATGCTGATGCCATATCATTGGAAAAACTCTGGAAAAGGCTTAGCCTGCTAGGATCTGGTAGAGACAGCAGGCTTTCTGTGTGCTTTGCAGAGCTTGGGCAAACAAAGCCAGACCAACACCACTTTCTAATCCTGCTTTGCAACAATCAGCAGTTTGACTGGAACCAGCACCCAGCACAGCAGCTTGTGTTCCTAATGCCTCAGTGTCATCAAGTCACATCCCAAAGCGGCACGGAGCTGGATCTTCTGCTCCGCAGCAGAGAGATGCTGTTGTCTGTTGCTGTGTAGGTTGTTGATTCACACAGACGGCAGCAGCCATACATGGCGGAATGCTATATGCCAGCACAGCACAGCTGAAGGAGTGGCGTGAAAGTACAATAGCAGACCTTGGGGACTGATGCATGTTGTCAGCTAAACTGGCTGGTTACTGCCCAGCACCTCTGAGCAAGGTTCATGTAGGTCCCATACTAGCGCACCATGAAGTCATAGCTGTCACGTGCCATTAACCTTTGCAGAGTGCTCCCCTGAGGTCAGCCCAGAGCCCAAGCACTAACCAAGGCACCTGGAGTGAAAAGCAGGGAGAATCTGCATTTGGCTTATAAAAGCTTAAGGTAGTGATTTAGACCTGTCATTTGGAATGTTGATGCAAATTAATTAAAGGTGTGACCTTTAAAGAGGACCAGTTAAACTGCACTCAGTGCCTTTGTCTGTGCAGGTAACTGCATGATCAGCAAGAGTTTATGGGTTAATCACAATGAGATGATTACATGACTGTACAAATGTAGATTCTTGTTTTTACAGCTTCTGTATTTTGACCCATCATGATGATAAAAGCCAACATCACCCTAGAAGTGGAAGGTGACGTGATACGTCCAAGGGCAGAGGGTGCTGCTGGCTTGGCAGGGAGGGGTGACACCTGTTCCACCAATTGGAACCCCTCTTGTTCCTCAGCTCTCTTCAGAAAAAAACTAAAAGGGAAAGGAGGTTGTGGTTTGATGCTGGGAGTCTGAGTATTCAGATTAATCATAACTGCCTTTAAAAGCTATAAATACCTCCTTACTCTGCTCTGTTTATGGGAAGCTTTCAAAAACAAACACAGAGTTGTTAGAGCTTAAAAGATCAGTTTTTGGAGAAACCTTTTGCTTGTCAGGTGACACTGAGTGTTTGCACTGTACCTGGAAGCTGGAACAATGCACATGTCATATTTTCTCACCTGGTCTTTGTCCATTTCCTCTTTCTTGGATCATCTACTGCTTGCAGGTTCTGATCTTTTTTTCCCCTGTGTGTTTGTACAGTTTCTGTTTAAAAGCCATGGCTTGCCTCACAGGTTTTCCGTGACTTCCTTCATCTCCTCCCTCTCCTCTCTCTGCTTCCAAATCACCCCACGTGGCTGCCAGTTTGCTAACCATCTTTGAGGCAGGGACTCACTGGTCCAGTTGCTCCAGTTCTGCTACCCTGGTGCAAGCCTGGCAGCATCATGGCAATGCCAGGGTGGGCTGTGTTGCCCAGCATGTGCTGGCCCTAGAGCACCGCTCTGCTCCACTGGGGCTGAGCCACTGAGGAAGGAAGAGTCTGACGGCACTTTGGCTGTCATTGTGTTCTTCTGCACCAGGAGCAGGTGCTGAAATGGCTTGTTGCTTATCTCATTATTGAAAGGTGGCACTTGTTTACTGATACAAGCAGGGACTTTCTGTGCTGTTGAGACTGAAATAAAGTTCCTGCTGAGTCTCTTCATTTTGCATGTCCCTTTAGGAACCTCTTTGTACATGGTGTAATAAGCTCACATATTTGGAATGTGGCCAGCCCAGGTTTGGGTTTCTTCCCAAGCCTGACAGCCTTGGAAAGGGCATTTAGGTCTCCCATGCTCCTGTCAGAAAAAATCCTTCAGCCAGAAGGCTAGTTACTGGTGCTCCCACTTGTCTGGGTTTTGATGTAGTCTATTTGTCACACTTCAGTCTGTCCTCATGCTGTTATGAAATAGATCAAAGGAGCTAAATGTCTGAGGTCCGGGAGGGTTGGCAGGACTGTTCTGGAGTGTGGCTGGGCAGTGGAGGCAGCGTGTTGGGCCGAGTGGGTGCTCACCCAGCCAAGACAGGACCAAAACATCCCTGCAAAGCTGTCCATCCTCCTCCCAGGGAGGCTCAGAGCTGGAAATACAGGGATGCATGCAGGTGCTGAGAGCAGCTCATGCTCCCTTGGGAGCAA
Organism: Dasyornis broadbenti; assembly: GCA_013397935.1. NCBI lineage: Eukaryota > Metazoa > Chordata > Aves > Passeriformes > Dasyornithidae > Dasyornis > Dasyornis broadbenti. The sequence goes on along the minus strand of VZRN01011459.1, from coordinate 850,672 downwards.
GTTCTGTCTGTCATGTATCCCCTAGGTAGAAGACTTTGGAGCATATTACAAACAGCTACTGGTTTTAGCTGTTTACTCCACTATTGGAAGCAGTGTGTTCAGCAGCATGAAGATGTGTTTAATGATAAATAAAGGTCATATGAATATTTGACATAGCTATAAAAAAAAGGTCAATCTCCAGAGACATCTGAAGACAGGTACTAAACTTCGTTCACAGTCTACTGCAGAGGTCTTTGTAGTGTTAGTTTGGTCAGAGTTTCTTTACTCACCATAGAACTGAGTGCAGATCAAATGTCTTTTTTATCACATCCCTCCCTTCCATATGCTGTATTAGTTGTGTATTTTGCAGCTATTAGTTTAAAATGCCTTTAAAGCTTTTTTATAAAATGAGATGGTCATAATTGTGTTTCTGAGCCTTTTTCAGACTACCTTCCTGATTCCTATACAATGAACCTCAGAAAATATGTGGAAATTGAACATGGCTGTTTGAAATGAAGTGTTCCCATATCCCACACTTGAGCCAAGCGCCCCGGTGATGTACTGTATCCATAGGAACAACTCTGATGATCTCTGTGATACTTGTGACAGGCAGCATTAGTCTGCTGCACAGAGAAGTTTTGTGGAGTTTGTTCTTTTAAGGAGAAATTCCATATTCTAACTAGTGAAAAAATAATTCTTGAACTCCAAAGAGGAGTTTTCCATACATGAAGTGAAGTGGGATTTGATTATTCAGGACACTGCTATATTCACAGACAAGTTTAGTCTCTTCAATAGGCCCTGGTACTCATGAGTTAGAGGGTTGTGTTTCATCTTAACCCTCTTGACAGGTGGCCTATCCCTTTTATTTCTGTAATACCCCCACTTGAATGCGAACCAGCTTTCAACAGGGAAACCCTGGCTTTGGGCCCCGTAAGTCACATAAAGCCCTCCCTGCTTTTTAAATTTGAACATCAATAGAAAGCAGCAGGAAAAAATTAATTTTCTAAATTGTAGCTAATGGGACAAGAAGTGAAAAGAAGCTGAATGGAAGATGTGTCATCTCAAAAATAAGTCAGGGTAGGTTAGTGGGGGCAGGGATGTGGTATTTTTTAAATAATCCAGGTCTAGCAGTTGCCTGATACAGTGAGTTCTGGAAGTGCAGGTGATTCTTGGATGCAAACTGCAAAAGTTCTGGGGTTGAGCAGGGAGTGAAGTATGGGTTGGGAACGGGCTGGTTATTCTGCCGTCTTCAGGGCAGGAAGATTGGAGCCAACCCTTCTGCTAGTCATGTTCTGTTTAAACTGTTAACTATACAGATTTGCAGGGTGTCCTTATGTTTCCTGTAGATTGAGGTCGTTTTGAAGTTATTAAAATACAATTGTGTCTTGTTATAGAACAGAATTCAAGCTGCTTGGCAACAGCTGCTTTATGAAGGGTGTTTATGTGAGAAGAGGTTAAAAACACAATCATGCTATTTTCAGAAATGCTTAAGTTTCTTTTTGTGTAATAAAAGCCACTGGAGAATGTTGTAATATATTAACAAACTGAATATATTTCAAGTAATTGATGCTGCCTTTACGGTTTAGAGTGGGTTTAGTTGTGATTTTTTAGTTGTTGGCAAGTTGTTGTTGGTTTTAAGTAGTGTGGGAACAAATGGCATTATTAATTATCTGGGCTCCTTTTCATTAGCAAGTCTTCACATGGCCATTCCCTTGTCAGCCTTGGGAAACCAGTTCTCTGGTGTGGCCCAGCACGGTTGCACAGCTCTTCTGGCACCTTTCTGGGCTGAGCCATGTCAGCTGGCGGTTGTCTTGATCTCACTGCTGGTTGACCATGTGTTTTACTCTTGCAAATTGTCATGCTGTGTCTCAGTCTTCCTTAGTTTAAAGTAATATTGCATTGGGAACATAAATAAAAATTCTCTTCATACTTGTCTATTAAAAACAAAACTCCAAGACTGTTTTTAAAGGCTAGCTTTTGACTACAGGTTCTGAAGCACCCGAAAAAAAATCTTGAGTAAAACGAGAAGCAGGATTTGTGTGTTAGTTTCAGAACTTGCAATTAAATTCTTCATTCTAGATAAATATTGTTTATTCATTTTGTGTGTTTGTGTATGAATTAAATTCAGGTGGAATCAGAAGGAAAACAAAATTCAAACAAGGAATTCTCTCTGTGGTTAATTCCTTAGAAATTTCTTGGTTCTTAGTATCAAGATGCAGATTATAAGGGCTGTGTGGTAAGCTTTTTCCACCTGTTACAATAAGTAGACAATGGAAAGCAGAGTGGAAAAAGCCCAGTGGCCACCATAGGCTCTGCCTATACCTTTATTACCATCAGAGCAATAATTTAAGTTAATTTAAAACTCTCTTAGTGAAAAGCAAAACTGTACCTCTCAGAATTGTTGTAACTTGGTTTTTTTGAGCAACTTTCTTTCTCAGGACTGCTCCAGGTCTATTCACCAGGAGCAAACTGAAAAATAAGCCTGCAGGTTAGTGATTCATATGTCCTTCTTACAAATACTGTGATGGTATTTGCTTGTTAAGTTGCATCATTCATGGGAGATAAAGAAAAAACAAGTCAAGGATCCATGTGACCTCATGCAGAGATCAGACAGTAACATCATGTTCTCTGAGGCTTCAGTCACATGTCATTTCCTTGTCATTTTTATGCCCGTTACTGTTCCAAGTGTAGATGAAAATGCTTAAGAGCTTATGGTATTAGAAGGGAGCTGTTTGGTTTACGCAGAAGTTTGGGGAATACCTTATTCTATTCTCATTCTGTTCTTGATTTCTTGCATCACTCGACAGTTACCATGTAATTGTGTGTTTTTCTCCAGGATAGGAACAGTATCACCTGGTAGAAAGGACTGATTCCCAGCAAGTGGGCATTTGTGCTAGAGTGTGCTGTGTGCTGGCTGAGGCAGCCATGCTGGTTTCACTACACAGGCCATGGTGTTTGTTGCTTGGTTGTCACTGGTGTCATTTTGCTGTCCTCTTTGCAATAAAGCCATTGTACCATGTGTTGTCATTTCTAGATGTGAAAGACTTGAAGAGCAGTTAAATGACCTGACTGAACTCCACCAGAACGAGATCCTCAATTTAAAACAGGAGCTGGCCAGCATGGAGGAAAAGATTGCCTACCAGTCTTACGAGCGAGCCCGGGACATCCAGGTGCGTGACACAAGCAAGGACCCAAGTCCTGCCCTCTGCCTGCTCTTTCAGAAACTCATTCACTTTTGAAGTACTCCTGCACTTCAGTATTTGATTTTAATCCTTGTAGCTTTATTGCTAAACTGCTGCATTCCAAAAAAGTCCTTATTCCATCTCTGACCCTTGGGTAGCTCTCCAGGTAACCTCTTCTGTAAAGCAGAGCTGTGCCCCACGCAGAGGGAATCAGCTGCTCAGCCAGAGCAGAGTCTGTAAATCAGTTGTAACAGCGCAAGAACCAGAGCCCACTCTTTGCACAGGCCTTTGTGTTAGACACTCAATGGGCCATGACCCAAACACTTTTTTTTCAGTAGTGTTGCCAGTACACGGGCCCCAGGGTGTGGTTCTGTGTCACCAATTTTACAGAATGGTCACATACATCTAAGGAAAAATGGCTTTGTGTGTGCACTGCATTGAGTCAGGAAACAATTCTTTCTGTTGGCTTTGAAGAAATAAGGAGGTGTTTTTAAAAATTTCTTTCAGTATGTAAAAAAAGCTATGAAACAGAGGTCTTCAAGTTGGAGGCCCTTCTACAAAGCAAAGCAGTTTCATAGAAACTTACAGAGAAAGGCCTATTCAGAAACAAATCTCTTGTCCATTTTAAGTACTTCCTGTGCTAGTTTTAACAGACACCTCAGTTCTGATCGCTGATTGGACATATTTGTAGTGTGAATAGAGAATTGTAGGTTAAGAGTTCTCCCTCTTTCCTCCCCTGAGGTGCATCAGCCAGGTGATTTCCTCTGGAGGCCAAGCAGGCTGTGCTATTCACACACCTGTAGATCCAGCTGCAACTCCTGTTGCATCAAACGTCCTTCCTGGTAGCTGCTGTTTGGGGCAGCTGAGTGATTCTGTGCCATGCTTTCAGGGGTCTTAGCCAAGGAGAAGTCCTCATGTTTCATTAACCTCCACAGACATGATGCAATGAGAAATGTAACAGGTGCCAATGACCTTTAAGTTAAATTTAATCAGTGTCTGTGGACAGTGGTACAATGGCCTCTGGCAGTGTAAACAGGAGGCTCTCCCTTGGGGGAGTGTTACAACAGTCAGGTTTTGTTCTCCTCTCCAAATTCAGACAGCAGGAAGATTGGTGATTTCTCAACAGCTTTTTTTAATCTTCATTTAATGATTCAGTGCTTTTAGTGTAAACTTAGGACTTGGGACAGCCTATTCCTCAGCACTACTGGGGAAAAGGGAAGTGTTAAATTTTGTTGCATCAAGAACTATTTAAGAGCATGGGCTGATGTTGCAGAGGAACAGTCCTGGTTCCTTTTTTGGTGATCAGTCTGGGAAAGAGCACTGCAGACTTGTAGATCAGGTTTGCAGTTGGCCTGTGTGTCTGAGAAAGGTGACACTGAGGGAAGATCAGTGGAAATATTGTAACTTTGTATCTTCAAGGGCAGACATCTCTCTGTGTTAATCGCCGTAAAACCTCTGTCCTTCTCCCTAGCCCCCTTGCATTGCATGTCACCATAGTGTTAGTGCGGGTTGGGTTGGTCCAGTTGGAGTTCGGCTGGGTGAAAAGGTCTGACAAAATCCCTCAAGTCAGTGGGGCTTTAGAGAAGTGGATTTGAGTAGAGTAGTTTTCTCTTTCCACCTCCTTTTGTTTTGCTTCTTCTTATAAGGAGTTCCATAAATCTCATGCTTCTTACCCTTCTAGATATCTTTCCCCAGCCCTCACAGTATCAGCTGTAGCTGTGCCAGTGCCACAGCTTGCTGCACTCTGGAGGAGATCCTCCTCCTGCAATGGCAGCTGTGCAATCCCAGCCCTAGTGCCCCTCAGACCTTTCCCTGAGCTCACAGCTCACTAAACAAGCAGAATGCAGCTGAGCCTTTGGTAGTTCTTTTTGTTGATGTAGTTTTCTGCGAGGTTGCCTAGTTTTCTGCAGAGGGGTCAGATAAGCACAGGCCACTTCAGGGAAGGTGTTGGAAATTGAGGTAAGATTTCTAGCTAGGTACAGCCCCTTTGTCATCTCAGTGGCTTCTTGGAACCAAAGCTGAAGTGACCAGGTGGCTGGGTAGTCCCTCCTTCTGGGCAGAGGCTGTGGAGTTGCCCAGCCTGGCATCTCCATATCAAGCCTTCTGGGTGTGAATGAGGTGCAGTGGTGTATTACAGGCTCAGTCAATGAGGGGCTTCTCACCTTGGACATGGGACATGGCACCACTTCCTTTGCTCCTGCTGCAGGGCAGAAGCTCAGTGTGTGAGGTATGGGGATGGTGGTCCTGGCCTGGCCTTGGTTGGTGAGGTAACAGCTGTGGACTTGAGTGACCCCGTATTGTGTTCTTGTCCACAGGAGGCACTGGAAGCGTGCCAGACACGCATCTCCAAGATGGAGCTGCAGCAGCAGCAGCAGCAAGTGGTGCAGTTGGAGGGGCTGGAGAATGCCACAGCCAGGAACCTACTGGGGAAGTTCATCAACATCTTGCTGGCTGTCATGGCTGTCCTCCTTGTCTTTGTCTCCACTGTGGCCAACTGTGTCGTGCCCCTGATGAAGACTCGCAATAGGACGTTCAGCACTTTATTTATAGTGGTTTTCATTGCCTTTTTGTGGAAGCACTGGGATGCCATCACCGGCTACTTGGAACGGTTCTTGTCTCCCCCCAGATGATGGTGGCAGGAATGGGCTGCGCCGCTCCCTCCCGGCGCTCTTGGTGAGCAAGTGTGGCAAAGATTAGTCAGCAATTACTCCGCTGAAGTTTTAAAGTGTCCGAGTGAATTTGTTTACATTTAGAATAACGTTTTTTCTCTGAAAGATACATTGCAATAGTATTTTTTAGATTTTATTCAAGAACTCTTTTGGCAAGAATCCTGGATAATTTTTATGTAGCATGGTTCTCTTCCGATGCAAATATTAAGATTCTTTAAAGTGTACAAAAGAAATGAAAAAATACAGAAGTTTGGAGCATACCAATGGGCAATTTAAATTGTGGCTTGAACTACTGTACTAAACCTGTCAGAAAGAAGAGAACGTGGTTAGCTTAAGATGAGCAAAGCTCAGTCTAGTGCACAGCCTTGAATGATGGTACCACAGCAAACCTGTAACACTAAACTTTTACTGTGAAGTCTGCTCACATTCCATGTTCAAATGTATGCATTCAGAGTGGTTTCTTTCCTTAACAAGAGAAAAACAACAATGCGTGGATCCCTCTCCCAGCTCAGCATCTGGGTTCGCCGTTTGTGCTAACCTGACTTCAGTAACTTTCTATAAGGCTGGCTAACTTGGCTGAGTGTATGGAGTGGAAGCCTCATGCCATACACAGTAACTGCACAGTCGTGCTACAGTATTTTGAAGTAGTCCTTGAAATACTTATCTTTAAGCAGAAGCCCTTGGTCGCACTTTTAAGGTTTTTTTTAATATATGTATATTCACAGATTTTAAAAAAATCCGAACAGCATACTTGAAGAGTGTAATACTCAAACTCTCAGTGCTTCCTTATTGTTTCTAATAGGATTTTTTATTATTATTATAATTATTATTATTATTATTGGGGGTTTTTTTGGAAGGGGTTGGGAGGGTCATTACTTTTTTTCTTTCAAATAAAGAAGTGATGTTTTTAAATGAAGACATGCGTGAATAATTGTGAGCCATCTTGTCCTGAAGCAGTTCTGAGGAGGGCAGAGAGTAGTTTCTAGTGTCAGCCTGTTGAACACAGCACTGTCCATATGCCATTTGTCTGTCTGCCTGACCATACAGATGCAGCATCATGGAAAACATCTGTCTTCTCCACACCTTTTTGTCTTGCAGGGCTTTTTTTTTTTTTTCCCCAGATGTGAAGGATAGTATGTTTATATCTTTTGTTTGCATGTCATCTCTCATTCCTGGCCTCTGGATAAGAACAAGGAATTTCTGTTCATCTCTTCCTAGGGAAAAGACAGGTTCTTTTAAGGAAAAAAATGCTGACTCTAACAGTTGACTTAGAAGAATGGTTGTCTCAAAAATAGCTCTAATTAAAAAAAAAAAAAAACCAGGAAAGTGAAACCAAAGTTTTCCTCCTGTCAGGCTCTGGTAAGATCATTTGTGTGTCTGTGGTGTGCCATAGAGAGCATCCTCTTTTTCACCCACAGGGCCCAGCACTTGGTGCAGACACCTTTGCAAATCTCTGAAGGAAATGTCAGCTTCAAATGTAACCCGAAATCCTCACAATGTGCCATTGCTGGTGACCTGTTGGTACAGGCAGGCAGCCTTTAAGTCCAAGGAATCTGCATTCACTCTGTGCTGGTTTTTAACTGCTGTCCTTTTTACACCTTTTTGTAACAGTGCCAAGATTAATCTTTTGTCTTCAAGAAATCTCAAAAGATTCCAGGATTCTCTCAAAACCATTTATGGTGTTTAGTTAAGTCTTACTATTTTCCTTCCTTCCAAGATCAACTTCCCTCTGGGAACCAGATGTTGCCCAAGTGACCTAAACCAGTTGAAATCATACATAGGCATGTATGAGACATGTACATCATGTATACACACATGCACTTACACAGGCATTGTGCTGTGATGCAGATTCCAGGTTCTGAGAAATTCCTTCAAACAAGGTTAACACCTTGAGTGTTTTCTGATTGCCAGTAGAGGCAAGCCCTCCACCGTCCAACCATCTTTCTTCCTCCAAAGGTTCTTTTTTCCCATAGTCACAGGAAACTCAGGTGCCCCTGCCCCAGGATCCCAGTAAACCTCTCTGTCAGCATGTGTACTAATCTTCTCCTGTTCTAATTAAAACACAAATTGCCATTTGCAGCTGACTCAAGCCAAAACTGCTTCTGCTTTCTGCAGCGCTGCAGCCGGAGCAAAGGTGGGTGGCCATTCCCTCCCTTGGCTGTGCTCTTGGCTCCAGTGAGGCTCTTCTCTAGTGACTTACATTCCTTGGGTACCTATCACCTTCCCATTATGCAGGTTTTGTCCAAAAAATGTCATTTTTGACAGAAATGTGTGAATAACAGTAAGAACTGATTTGGCACATAACTGAAATGCTTTGTTGCCTTTATTTCTGAAACCTGGCCTTTGTACCTCTTTTTCTGAGTTTTGTTCACACTAGACCTGCTTATGGTAGGTCAAAGCAGGAAGAAGTTGAAAGCCAGTGGATCTGGACACTCAGTGCCACTTGTCTGTAGTATTTAAGGAAGTGTTTCTCCCTCTTCTTTATATCCTAATTTCATTTGTTGTCTCAACTGTCATATTCAGTAAATACCATTTGCTAGTTTGCTAGAGGGTGCAGGCTTAATAGAAACTGACATCTCAGAACTCTTTGGTGAAGGCCATATACATATGGGTCTGGACAAAGTGTCTGTCTCTTTCTCTCTTGACAGTTTCTTCCATTCCAGCAAGTTGTCTGCAGTAATGTCATGTATGATGCTGCATCCACTTTTCATATCCTAACACAACTGCCGTGTGTTTTGCCTTTTGCACTAGCAGAACGTTTTGGGGGTTTCCTCCCTCTTCAGTTTGAGGTCTGTGATGATTTCTGATAGTTTAATGATGATATTCTTGGAAATGTGATTCTAGCTTTAAAGCTACCTTTCCTTGTACATGGTTGTGTTTGCTTTCCTGATGGAGTGTTTCTGGATGATGAGTAGAGGACAGTTTCCGCTGTGGATGTGAGTGCGTGTGTGAGTACTTTTAACAGCCTCCTTTGTAGATAAAAACTTTTAGTGATCATCTCTGAGTTGCAGAATGTTTCCCAAAACATTCATATTCAGAATTGATGTGATTCAGAAATTGCTTAGATATGTTTAGCACATATTGCCATGGCACATAAAAAGGGAAAAATATAATGGACTGTGTAAGTTCCAAGAGCAGCAGCTCCTTCCTTCAATATAAAGAAGAAAGAAAATATTGATGCAAAAAAATTTACCTTTTAAAAATTTGTAAAGTTCTTTTTTCTCTCAGCCTCATTAGTTTATTGATACTCAGCATGCTCCCAGCAATTACTCTATTGGTTTATTCCAATCCCGTGCGTGCTTAGGCGTGAACAGATGAACTGTTGACTTGTGTACATGTTACACTGGGACAGGAAAGCACTGTCTGTCAGCTTTGAAAAGATGCATTTTTTAATTTAAAAAAAAAAAGCATTATAACAAAAGAAGCCAAGCTACAAAGGGTTTAAGACTGGGTAGTTTTGCCAGTTTCTAAGTGAATTCTGAAAGTGGCTAAAGAGTTACAAACCCTGTGTGTCTGTGTTGTGTATGCCAGGTGGTATAGTTGTAGGCAATTGACTTAGCTGTAAGTGTGTTTTTAAAGTGTAAAAAAAACCAGAAAAACTCACTTGCACGGGTTGAAAAGTACAGAAATGACACTTGTGAACGTAACACTGTAGTTTATAGATCTTAAGCTGCTAATTGTTGAGAGAGATTTACATTTGTCTTGTCTGATTGTCACAGATTTATCTGTGACACTTTTACTGTATATAAAAAACTTTAAATAAAGACCTCAGCTATTAACACCGGTCTAGTTTGGATGTTTCCCAAGGGATGGGGGCAGGGGGAGGGAGGCACTGCTAGGGAGAAAATGAACGGTGTGTTAAAACTCCTGAGCCCTAAGAGCACAAAATGTGAGCAAGTTTTCCACAGCTCTGATTGTCAGACTTTATTTTACACTCAGCCATGCACCACCTGGGCACAAGGAGAATAAACTGGCTTCAGTGCCTGGTCTCTGCAAGTGGAGGAGAGCAGCAGCAGCATTGCATTTGTCCTCATTGATCCCTTCCAGCACCGCTTGTGCCTGGGACAGCCTCTGGCAGGGTCCCTGCAGGCACACCGGGTTCATGTCTCTGCCTCCCTCACTGCCACACTGTGACTCAGTGTGCAGGTGGATGCAGTCAGGTGAGATGACTTACCCAAGAAGTGTCTGTCTTGGAAGGACCAGAAGTTGGTCCTATATTTTCCCACCTCTGGTCTGTGACCTGCCCTGCACCAGATGAGAAGGGGCCTTCCTCCTGTGGACTTTGTCCTTAAGGGATTGCAGGGCCCACTCTGTGTGAGCTGCATATTTAGAGCCAGGTGCCACTGTAGCCTCACCCATGTGTCTCAGGGAGCTTGTGATGGAGCAGTTCCAGGCCTGGCTCAGCTTGGATGAGGAAAGCTGCAGCTGGCGGGACAGCACTCACTAGTGAAAAGCTGGCTCCCTCCCCCTGAGGAGAGGAAGAGACTGTAGAATGGAGCCACCACTTTGAACAGGTATTTTGTCTACTGGGTTTAGTAGAAGAATTTCTGAATCCTTTAGTATTTGTAGAAACTGGAAGTGAGCAGATTCCTCACTGGTGTGGAGAAGATACTTGTCCCTCTTGGTTTTTGGTCATGTGGCCTCAGGAATAAAGAACCAAGAAGGGAATGGAAACAACTTTTTAAGGAGAAAGGTACAGAGTCCTTTTCTCTGTTTTCATAGAGATGCAAGTGCTGTAAAACCATCAAGAGAGCAAAAAGCAAAAACAGCTGTTTGGAGGATTTTTTCCCCTATAATCTTCCCAAAACCAGAAGGCAAATTCCAGCAGTCTATGGATGAAGCAAGTGCATGGTGCTGCTTTTGCCAGAGCTGTCTGGCTCAGGATGGGACATGGTTGTGAAGGTAAATGGTTCTGCATTCTTTTGGGGCAGTCACCTGAGAGGTGCTGGCTGTGGCTCAGGACCAACAGGGAGGCATGATGACCGAAGGTGAATGCACTGTCCTTCTACTCCCACGTCAACGGATTTAATCTGATAATTTAGGGGATTAGGTCGTGTTACTCAGTTTTTTGGTTAGTCTGTGGGAAGTGGTTTGATAGCTCCACCCAGGTCCTGGGGGACAAACAGGGAGGTGGCCATGCTGGGTTGCAGCAATAGAGTTGAGGAATTGGCTGATGTTTCTTACTGGAGCAGTCATTCTCCCCGGCCAAATAAACAACAGCTTGATGTGCTAATAGTGGAAATTTGGGCAAACAGCCAGGTCCCTACCACAAAATACCTGTCTTCAAGTTTTTCCTTAAACACCAAATCTACTTTCTTCTTTAACAGTGTTAGTAAGTGGTTTGTCAACCTTGGTGGATCCTCCCTCACTGACTGGATTTCGCAGAAATGGGAAGAGGGTTCTTTACTGCCTGAGCTAGCATGAAATAGAACATCCCAGGGTAAACCAGCTCTGCTGAGTGGCTCATACCCTAGCTAGATCCCCTCTGAAATTAGGAATAAGAGTCACGTGATACATGTTCTCTGCCTTTGTACCAGCCTTGTGCCAGCCTGGCCAAAGGGGAAAAAATAATAGTGCCTGAGGAGAAAGGCCAGAGCAGGATGGGAAGATGCAGTGTGTGTTTTCAGCCCACCTTCCCAGTGCAGCTGTGCCTGTAGCCCTGCCTGTTCACTCCTGATACTCTCCTTGTCTTGCAATCGAGATCTAAAGGGATTCAAAAGTACACACAGAACAGCATTCTCCAATTGGGGTCACCTATCAGATCCCTATTGTGACAATCTGAAGACCCCCCTGGCTCCAGTTCGTTGTTTGAAGAACACCTTTACACCTAACCCTAGCTGTGATCTGTAGGGAGGAGGACCCCTGAGAGCCTGTCTGGCCAGCACAGAGAAGCAGATGAGCATGACACCACATTGCTCTATCTTGTCAGTCAGCTCCTCAATTCCACCTTTTTCTGGCACTGCTGACACATCTGCACATGATCCACATTCTTCCCCAGTCCCTAGGTGAGAATAGGAGCTCTGGGCCAAGCTAACTCCTGTTCCTCCTCAGCTCTGCTGAACATGTCCCTAGAGGGGATGGTTCTGACACAGATGAGTAGACTGAGGAGGAGGCAGCTGCTTGGTTTGCTCTGGGAAGGAGCTGTGACTGGAAATCATGGCTCATCCTCATCATAGGCACACCCTGAGAGCTAAATTGGAGGTTTTACAAATCAACATCCTGCTTACCTGGGCAAAGGATCCTGAGAAGAGAACAGGAATTGTATGAGGAGCAGGTCACGTTTCACTGATGGAGCATTCCTCAGCAGAAAACATCTTCAAGGAAGTAACATCTCCTGACCCTCCTGATCATTCTCACACGTCTTGAGGCAGTTATGATCCTTGGCACAGGTAGAATCGCCCTGTCCCACACTGCTCAGGAACTTGGGGTATGTTCCTCCGAAAATGTTTCTTTGAAAGATCTTTCACTTTTTTCAGATCAGCTCTCCTCCTCCATTGGGCACATCAGCATTTCCCCCCGTCCTTGGAAACAGACTGTCTGGTAGATGTCAGCTGACATTCCATCTGTCCCATGCATTGCTTTCCCAGCTGGCAAATACTGACTGTTGCTGTGAGCGGCTGGACTGGCCCAGGCAGGGCCGAGCCTTCGCTAGCCCGAGCGCACAGAGCCGGGCCAGGGGGTACCTAGGCCGGCGGCTCCCTCACTGCAGGCGGGGGAAGCTCCCGGCCTGCGGGTGGATGCCCTTTTGAACTGCGGGAAAGACCCGTGTTTTCCGCCGGAGCCAGGGCTGGGGCGGCCGGGAGGGAGCGGGTCCGCCTGCCCAGCGCAGGGGTTCTGCTGCTGCGGAGTTGGAGGGATGGGATCCGGCCTGGCTGATGGCAACCATTTTGATCTCGGGGGTTAACGGAGAGGCCCTGACGGCTCTGACGGCTCCGATCCAAGTGACCTGAGCGGGTCCCGCTGTCACGGCCGCGCCCTGAGGGGACTCGTGACGCCGTCGGCTCTGCCACCGCCTGGCGGCGCTATCTGGGACTGCACGCGCGCGCCGCCCGCGGTCTCTGGCGACCCCCGGCGGCCATTTTCGGGCAGCGCGGGCGGAGCCGCACGGGGCCGGAGCCCCTCGGCAGCGGTGCCGCGGGCAGAGCCCCCGGGAGCCCCGGCTTGTCTTTCCGCAGGGGCTGCGGTTTGACAGCTGCGCCCCTGCACCCCCGCGTCGCCGGGCTCCTGGCAGCGGCGGGAAGCTGCGTAGAGGGCCTGGGGACGGGCACCGGGAGCGGGCGTGGGGGCTGGCACAGCTCAGCCCGCCCACCCGTAGGCACTGCCAGTGCGTTCCCAGCTCTGCCACGCGCTCTGCTCGGTCAGTGCTGCTGTCTCCCGGAGCAGCGTTGGGGAGCGGGCGGGGACGTCTAGACCCGGACCTCCTCGGTCCCACAAACATCTCGCCGAGGCTGCCTCGGGCTCCGGGGCATCCCGGTCGTACAAACAGCTCGGTCATGCAAACGCCGCTCCGTCTCCGGGCCACGGGCAACAGCTGCAGCAGCACATCAAAGTCCCTGCGCTGGTTCCTTTACGCGGGACCCCTCTCCCCCATGGTTCAGCATCACTATAGCAGTACCTCAGTGGTTATTACTGCTTGGATCCAGTCCTGGATCCAGTGTTGGCTCAGATGAGGAGAAGCCTCTCCCTGCTCAGGCTCTGCAGTCCCTCTCCCGATCCAGCATAGAGAATCCAGTCCTGTACTCAGGTCTGTTGTCTGCGTGGAAAGGGAATATGCAGACACAGGCTGCAGTTCTGCAATGCCTCATTGCCCCTGCTCTGTAGGAAGCCATTCCAAGGGGTAATTGTTCATAGGACATGCTTGATGGCTCTCAAACCAGCAGTCACATGAGGCTGAATGCTCTGCTTCTGTTGTTAAGCATGGCTAGGTTTGTGATTACAGTGAAAATTAGTCATTTGTCCGATCTGGACCTTTCCTCTCCTCTCCTCAAAGTGGGGCTGGAGTCTACAAAGATTTCCTGACAAGCTCCTTCCTGCTTCATCCACTGCAGCTCTGCTGGGCACACAGGCCTGATCTGTTGCTGCCTCTCCTTTTCCCATTCCCATAATGATGTCTTCACTGGCAGTTCTGGCTCTAGAGGCTTGGTGTCTCCTCTGGCTCCCAGACAACATGCTGTCCTGTTTGCTGGCTTGTCCCAGCAACAGATGGTAAACCACGCTGATCAAGGCTCCCCAAGGACCAGCCTCAGCCCTGCTCTGATGGAGTGGTGTCCCCAGCTACAGAGCTCACACACAAAGGAACTTTTTCTTGGGTGCAGGATATCTTCATAAGAGGAAAAGAAATTGAAAAATCATGAGATTTTGAGGTTTTTTGAGAACAGGACAGAGAGAGCATAGGAACAATGGCTACATTGATAAATTCCCCATTTCCCGACACAGGCCAGGGGAGGAGGGACCTCTGCAGTGTCAGCTCTGCAGAGTGACAGGAACTAGAGTTGGCAGATGTGCCAGCTCAATGGGGCAATTGCCCACAGACACACAGGCACACAGGCACAGGATAGTGCAGACAGAGCTGGCAAGGACAAGTTGTCCATGCTCCTAGGGCAAGATTAACCTGTGGAGGTTCAGCCTGAAGTTGTTCTCTCCTATTAGCAAAATGCCTACCGTCCACATGCCACATCCCCCTCTGAAGAGCTGCACCTTTGCCAGGTGTTACCTATGTGGTTAATTACTGGGGGCAGCTGAGAATGGGGAGGCTGCAGAGCGAGATCTGTGGAGATGGGGCACAGCTATGAACTGGGAAATGTAGGGAGCTATCTGGGAAAGGGCTTTCAACTGAGCTGCTGAAGTCCCTCTCCCCATCAACAGAAGGAAACTGGGGGCTCTGCTGTTCCAGGTATCTTTTGTTTTGCTCTGGTGTATGGACAGTTGTGGGAGCTGCTCGTGGAACCCCATGCAGGAATTCAAGGAATGTAAAAGGCAAATGAGCCAATATGTCCCATCTGACCCCAAACAACTCAGGTCTTTCTGTGGGGAAAGCTCAGCCCCACAGCAGGTTGCCCGCCTGGCAGAGGCTTGAGCCTGGGGCTGGACTCGATGGCTCTGGTGATGGTGTTGTGGGCAGGAGTGATAATGGTAGTGGAGAAGACAGATTGGTACTGTCTGGGTTACAAAGGGCTTTAATTTAATTATGTTCAATTTTTTTTCCTTGATGCTGAATTCCTGCACTGGTGCAGGGCTTGCTAGTGCCCACTGCCCCAAAGCAGCAGCAGGCAGCAAGGTAGTGGATGCCTGCTCTCCAAGGACCAGCCCAGATGCCACCCTGGGGTGGTCAGAGCAGAGTCATACAGGCATCAAGCCCATGCTCAGCACAGCAGTGCCAAAGGACCCCTCACATTCTAACCAGCTTCCTGGGACTGTGGGTGGGTGAAGCCACTCCCAACTGGCTTAGCTCAGGCCTTATGCTGATTTTATTGTGGCTGTGGCACCTGGCAGAGCTGGTCCACACTCTGCTGCCTTCTATTTTTAAGATTCCACTTGGAGCCATGTGCATGGAGTTTCTGCTGTCCCTGCAGATCTTGTCAGGTGACGGTGAGGCTCAGCTGCTGGTAGACCGCTGCGTCCCTCTGAATTGAAGGCATTGAGAAAGGTCACAGGCCCAAAGACAGCCAAGGCCAGCCAGGACTATGATGATGCTCCTGGCTGCACCACTGAGATCAGAGGCCATCACACTGGGGTTTCCCCTTGCTGAGGCATCTCGCCGCACTGAGACCAGGGACAGGGTGGGACAAGGTCAGTCCAGGGTACCCCTGCATAGTCAGGGAGCCAGAAGCCCTGCTGAGGCTCCAGTGCTGTGTCAGCCACCAGCAGCTCAGGGATCCAGTGCAGGAGTGAGGGGACAACACTGGTGCCCCAAGTGCCTCTCCCCGGTAACATCAGGCAACATCCAGGCTGCAGGCATAGACTGAGCACCAGGAAAGTTCTGATGGCCGATGGGGGCCCTAGGACTCACTGCCTGCCCCACTCAAGGCTCCACTGGACAAGCCCCTGTTTGCTCCCAGAGGCAGGAGCTCTGGTTCAGGCCTTGGGCAGGGAGAGGGGGTAGAACAGAGCAGGAACTGGCTGGCTTTTCTTGCTGTGCTTCCTGTTTCTGCTGCCTGTGGCCATTCCTCCTGTCTGAGACCAGACCATGGTTTTTAAGGGTGCTGGTTTTGCTTCTTTGTTAGGCTGCTCCAGCCCTGACTCACTTCCTTTCCCACCACTGTGCCTTTGGGAATGCTGCAGGATGTCCTTCTGCGTGCTCCCATCCTGGAGGCTGGCAAAACAGGGACTGCTGTACTTTGCTCTGTTTCTTTCAGCACAAGCAGTCTCAGTAACTCGTCAGGTCACTGACACAGGCTGAGGTTCAGGATATATCAGTGTTCCCCCCACAGCCTCCTAAGGAGGAGTGAGCCAACACTAATCAGTGATTGTGTTTGTTTTGTTTATTGTTGGCTTTCAGCTTGTGGGCTCTCACTCAGGTTTGGAGCGTCTTAAACCCCTGGGAATTTCGGACTACGCGGGTAGTTGTCACAACATACAGGTTTTGACAACCTATCCATGCCAATTCAGGGGAGGGTCTGTGGAGGACTGACATTTCCACCAAGCAACTTTCTAACACATGCTTGGAGCTTTGGCTAAGAATGTGTTAATTAATATTCAGGGCTCCTGCCAAGCAGCCTGGAAGACCAGCCCTCCTCCAGCCAGGCACAGGGAGGTGAAATGACAAGGTCATTGATGGCATTGCCTAAGGTCTCTTGGAGAGGTGGGAGAAATGTTGGAGCACTTGCCATCCTCCAGTGCATCCCCTCCGTCCTGCGAGGGCCAGATCAGTTTTCGTCATGGTCAGAAAAAAGAACCACAAAGCGTGGTTGCTTTTCCACTTTCCAGCTTTGACAAACTTTGTCTCTTGTCTCCCAGGATACTGCCAGCTGCATCTAATGCTGTTGATTTGATAATATATCTAATCTGACTTTTTTGAAAATGCCCAGTATATCAGAGCTTCTGTTTTCCTACTTCAGCTCTCTTCCCTCTTTGCCTTCTTTCTCTTTCCCAGCTGGGGCCAATCTGTCCGGGAAATAGTCCAATTTATTTCCATCTGATGGGAGCAGATCCCAGCTCCATTCCTTCCATCTACTTCAGAGTTGAAATCAGCCTAGGTCATTATTTTGAAATCCCTCATTTTCCTGCTCTGCATTTTTGCGGCAGCTTTTCTCCCTCATCAGAGGCACCAGTGGAAACACCTCTAAATATCTTTTTCTGAGGGGTCTTCTAAGAGCAACCAACACGCACTCAGCATGACATGGATGATTGAGGTCCAGACAAGGTGTGTTTCTCCATATTTTAGACCTTCCGGTGGTCTGAGGAGAAGCATCAGTATCCCATGTTGGATAAAACTTAAACTAGCAGGTCTGGACCAGGCTTTACACAGGCATTCCCTAAGGGTTGGGTTGGGGTGCACAGCACTCTCTGTCCTGTGGTTCCTGTGGCTGCCAGTCACCATGTGGGAGAGCCAGGTGTCCATTACTCAGCAGCATGTGATTAAAGGACCTGTCTGGTTTTGTTCCTGATGGGATCCCCTGGATGGACTCTGGACCTTGCATGTTGCCCTCACTGGCTGGTGAGGGCTCTGCCAGTGCAGGGGCCACCTGTGCTGCTCCCCTGTGCTCACTATGGGGAGGGACTCGCTGTTCTGCACCAATGGCATCCTCCCACTTGCCATGGTGCTTACCTGCAGCTGTGGTTGCACCTCTGAAATGGGCACTGAGCTGCTTCTAACTTTATCGTGGTGCTAAAAGAGAATCACAGCTGAATTGTCCAGTTTGTGGATCCCCAAGTTAATTAATTGTGATTGATAAGCCACTGCCAGAATGAACCATACTGCAAACTTATCTGTGTAATCCCTCTTTGTGTGTTTAAAGACTTACAGGAGAGTGAAAAAAAAAAAAATCCAGACAAAAGGATAAGGGCTGAAGATGCAGGGTGGTGTCCTGAAAATTTAATTTAGCAGAGAAAATATCCCTTCTAAAACCACATTATTAACTGCTGTCAAGTGACAGCCATTTGGCTTTCACGTACTGTGGATAAATTCAGCCAAGTTGTGTCAGACTGCTCTGAAGTGCCGTGTGTGCCATGACCCAGGCCCTTCCCTGGGCTCTGGGTGCATAAAATCTGCATGATTGCTCTGCAATGGGGCTTGTCAGCAGGGACTGCAGCTGGGTTATGAATCACTTTAATTTGTCATGTGAGCTGGTTTCGCACCAACATCTCTGGAGGGAAAAAGCTGGAAAACTGGGGGAGGGAGGAGAGAGAATGTCAGATACTAACCCCCAACCGCCATGCTCCGGGTTCTTCATGGAAATTATTCTCCCTCTCCACCAGCTAATGACTAGTCCTAACTTAATAGAATGGAGCAAGGTGGCCAATATAAAATGTATGTGTTTTGTTTTCACATTTGAGTTTAACATGGCCACAAGTCATAGTCTGTAATCATGCGGGGTGATATCAGTCACACAATCTGACATTTTGCCAAAAGGTCTCTTTTGTCTCTTCTCTGAGGTGTGAAAACAAGGGATGCTGTTTCTTGTGTTCTCTAAAGAAAAACGTGGGTTGCAGAGCCTTAAGGAGCCATTAGATGAAGGAAGCCAAAGAAGGAAAGAAAAGTCAAGACCTCTTTCTTCAGATAATTGCACGAATACTGGATCTCTAGGGACACTTAATGGAAAACATCTTTGGAAGCACCTGAAAAACTGCCATGGAAATTTCCCAGTCTGGCCATCATATTGTCTCCTGTATCCTTTATTTGGGTAATCTTGAGAAAAATCAAAGATCTAGTTCATCATTTGATTTTTCCTTTATTTTGTATTTACTTATTCAGTTGCTGTTAAGGACAATAAAAATGAAATTACTCACTCCGGACTGAGTTCCCTCAACACTTAGGTAAAGTACTCAATTACACAAAACAGGCAGATTCCCACTGCATGTTATCCTAAGCAGCAAAAGCGTAAACCAAACATAAGCCCCTCCATGGAGACAAATTATTCACCCATCAAAAGAATTACTCACTGTGGGCAAGCAGACTTTTAAAAGGTTGATTTTTAAGTGTACAGATGAATGTTACAGCTGGTAAGAATTCATTAGTCAATGAATCTGCAGCAAAGGAAAAGATAAGGAGACAGAGATTTGTTTTTCCTAAGTGGAGAGGGTCCCACGTTGTGATGCTGGAAAACAAATGGCCTGGTCTCTTCCTTTCTCAAATCAGAAAAGGGTTTGGTTGTCTGTTTTAGCTTTAAGCTCACAATAACACCTCCTGAAATTAAAGAATTATTTGTTTTCTTCAATAGAGTTGTATCATTAGACACAGTGAGAGACAGCTACTCCCTAGAGAGGGGCAATGAGGGCAAAGGTACAATCCAAATGCCTTTTTCCAGTGCTCCTCCTCAACAGGCTGCCGCTCCGGGTATGCCCAGAGCCAGGCACCTGTGTGGACACCATACAGCCTGTCTGCTTCGTGCCTCTGGGGGCACCTGGCAACATCAGGGCTGAGAAATGTGCTATTGAAATCCCCCTCCTCCTTGTCTGGGCCAGCCAGCCAACCCCTCAGCTCTGCCCAAAAAATTGTTAATCTGGCCTTGCAACAAGCAGCTCCTCACAGCAGCATGCTGCAATCCTGGTAAACAACATATGTGAGGTTGAGCTGGTGGAGCTGCCATAAAGACTTTTGCTGCTTCTAAATTCTGGTTCCCACACCAGGCACAGACCTGCTGTTTGAGCGAGTAGAACCCACCTGTTGGCAGTGTGAACAGGGAGGCTGAAATGCAGTGGCTGTGCCTGTGCGTGAGGCGCGTGTGAGCGCCGCTGAGTCCCTCTGGACAGGGCGGGTCAGATCCTGCAGCAGTACAGCACACCTGGGTGTGCCTGGCTCTGTACCTGGTGCTGAAACCCGCTGTGTGTGAGCTCGTGTGCTCACCTGCCTGTGCAGCACCTTTACCACCTGCCATAGAGATGAACTGCTGTCCAAAGCTGTGCTGGGACCAACTTCTTTAGTTACTTGGTATTTCCTAAATCCATGCATTCTTCTGTTGCTTTTTCTGATGTTTCCCTCCCCCCTTCCTCCAAGGACACATCCAAGGAGGATGTGCACCTGAAAGGAAGGAAGAGTTGCCCCCGCAGGAAGTTGATATCGGCTTTTTTTTTTTTCCCTCTTTTTTGTCCAATTCTGGGAAAAAAAGCTCCAGCCAGGAGCTTGGATGATTAGGGTGAAATAGATGCAAAGTTTCATGTGACAAGTAAAGTGGCACAGGGAAAGTGATATATTTTTACATGCTATTATTCCCCAGCTCTTGCATGGGATCAGAGCTATTGGATCTGAAGCTGATTAAGTGTGAGACCCAGCACAATAACAAAGGTGTTGGCTACCAGTTTTTTAATGGTCATCCTGGAGCTGGAATGTAATGTTCCTTTGAAATAAAGTCCACAAACAGGCGCTTCCCATTTTTAAACAACCTGACCCCTTTCTATCTTAAAAAGAATGAAAGGACAACAGGTTTGCTAATAGTGCCAGATCTGGAGCGGGAGTGCATTTACTTTCCGAACCTTGCATTAACATCCAGCTGCAAAAGTTTCCAAACAGGGTGAAAGCCAATGAGTCAAAGAAGTTGGACAATTACACTCATTTGTCTGCCTTGTTCACATTGAAATAATAAAGGCAAAGCCTTCTGTGTCACTTGGATTCTCTAAGGTATTATTTAGGCATGAGATGTTTACAATCAACTCTCATTTGCATCAACTGTGAGAAAAACACGGGATTTATTGGTTATTTCAACTGGTGGGTTAACTGCTAGTTTAACCATTAATATTTATTCAGCCTTGTGCATCTGAACAGCCCCATGGCCAGATCCTGCACTCCAGCTGCCATGCTTACTCTGCAGGTTCCCTGCAAGTGAGAGAGTAGCAAGGCCAGGGCCTGCCACTGTGGTTCGAGTTTTGTGAAACAGAATTGGTGCCTGACCCATAGAGGCGTCTGAATCAGGGCTCCAGAACAGTCAGAGCTGTCAGGAACCACATGCACATCCTTTTTCAGTCCCAGGAGCAAGCTTGAACAAAGATACTGTTTGCCATGGGCCATGCTCTGTGTCCCTGCCAGCAGTGGTTACAGAACTGCTTAGCAAAGAGCTTGATAAAATCAGTGGGGCCGTTTGTGAGCTAGCAAGCCTCTCCATGTGTGCCAGGAGCTTGGAGACTGGCCCCCAGACTCCTTCGTGAGTGCTGCGCAAAGAAGTGGAAACACTGCTAAGCAAGGCTACAATGAGCAAGGTGACTGATTGACAGTTTTGATTGAAACCGGAAGTAAGTTTTGCTGTTTGGTTTTTTTTTTAAACCTAGGCTTAAGTAGACATCACTTAGAAGAGGAACATCGATCAAAAGATAAACCCAGTGCATGTGAGGATCCTGAAGGTGAAAAGCACCATTAAGTAGGTTAAAGGAGCCTGTCCTTGTATGACAAGCTGTTCTCTGTGCCAGAAGATAGAGAGCACCAAGAGGGAGATAAGATTAGGAGGTCAGATTCCAGTTTACAGAAACCTCAGCACCTCTGTCCATCTTGGGCACCTCTGTGTGGGTTGCAGGGGAGAGCCTAATGAGTGCTGGGCTGTGACGGCTTTGGTACTGCTCATACCTCTTCTTCAGGAGCTGACCCCAGCCTTTCAGCTAATTCAGGTGTGCCAGTGGCTCTCCAGGTAGGAACAAATCTTGAATATTTAGCTGCCTGGCCTGAAAGGACATGCTGATAGGGAGGAGAAAGGCCCTAAATTCATTGCACATCCTAAAGGCATCTAGTGAAATGCATGTTTTCCCACTGTGACCCCTGTCAGACCCTTGGTCACCTCCCCTGTCCAACATTCACCAGGGAGGAGTGAAACAGCCCTGGGCTGGGGCTGGTCCCACAGAGTAGGAAGGGGACCGACCCAAGTCCTGCCCTGGCTGGAGGTTATGCTGGTGATTGCAGGAGGTGGGAACTGCCTGTTTGGGTCTCGGAGGACACAGAAGTTGACAGAGCCTGAATCTGACCTGATAGTGTATGTCACAGGATTTGCCTCCTTCCAGCCTTGGGTGAGCAAATCGTGCCAATCCACACCTCAGCTCCAGAGGCAGAGGAGCTCAGCACCCAGATTGTCACCTGCAGTGCAGCACCTGCAGCTCATCAGTCCTTGTTGCCTATTAGAGCTCATTATTGCTCTCCAGACAAACATCATGAAGCAAAGGGTTCCTGTGGCTTCCCAGCCTTTGCTGGGCTAACGGGCCATTTCATTCACTGGAGATACTACTCTGCACCCTGTGTAGGCAATGTCACTTGCATGGAGCTGGGTAAGATTGTAGAGTGATCTGTATGAGTCTTTGTACCCCTTGTGGAGCAGAGGAGGCTGAGAAAAGGGACACCAGAGACACCCATGTCTCCTGAAATACACTGCGTGGCTGTGTGCAATGTGATATATAGATGTGAAATAGCACAAAGACTACTCCTTAGATAGAAAGATGGAACAGCTGAGCTGGCATTTAAGTGATAAAAGTACCCCAGTCTCTAACTGTGTGGAGTTTATTCTTTAAAACAGTGTTCAAAGATCATTTTTACTATTTAGGTAGTTTGATTACCTTTTCCGCTTTTCTCAGGCTTGTCAGCTGAGGCTGCTTCATCTCCCTTTGCTTTGCCACTACTTCTGCTCAGTTTCAGGGTCACATTCACTTGTGGGGAAAGTATTTTGGGTGCCCATTCCACTGGATTATCTGGCTAAAAAACTGGTTTAGAGTGTATAAGGATTCATGTGACTGTTTTCATCAGCACATTGGTAACATCACATAGTTTTGATTCTTGAATTTGTGATGAATTCAAACACAACTACATATCTGTGCACAGAAACATATAAACTGTGCATGGACAGTGTGTTTGCAAGCTCAACTGGAACCACCTGACAACTCTCCTTTAGTGCTACAAAATTCAAAATGCAACTAGTCCAGCGCAGGGTTTGCTGACATGGTAAATGTGTGTGTGTGTGCACGTCTTTTTTATGCATGTATGTGTTTGTGTGTGACTTTTGACTTATCTCTAATATTAATGAATGTGTTGCTTGTACCTGAGAAATGTGGAAGCCTTTAAAACGTTTGGAGTCACCAGGAACATATCAAGAACGAGATCACACTGTCTGCATACAACATATCCAAAAATGTAAAACGCCAGCTCAGTGCAACATGGTATATCTTTTAAAGCAACATGAAATGTTAATCAAAATCCTTAGGATTGTATTAAGGCATACAAAACAAAGAATAAATTTACAATTAACCACATTTAACCCTTTCATTTCAAAGCACAAAATGAACATCAACACTGAAGGCTCAATAAGCTTGGTGAACATGGGAGAGAATAACACTGAAGCCACTGAGGTAAGTCAAATTGGTTGGAATTAACAAGAGTACTGTGGGCTATAATAATATATTTACAGCCTAATGATTATGCTGTGGGAAGGAAGGGAAGGGGATTAAATCCCTCTTTAGTTTAGGCTGCATTTTAGTGCAGCCTGTTCTTCAGTAGTACACAGTTAAAAATGTAGTCTGTCAAATCCCACTGACATATTTTGGCAATAGATATATCCTCTAATTGAAAGCAATTGTTGTGTTGTAAGCTTTCCCCTTTTCCCATTTGTTTTGGTTAACTAGTAGTGGTGGCCTGTCTGCTTAAACACGTATTGAGCAACTGCTCACGGGGAAGTTAGCATATTGCAGAGCATGCAGCACGATCCTGCCTGACTTCATAAGGAAAAACTTCCTCCAGGCTTTGGCGGAGGATGTTTGAACAAAGCTGGTAGGATCAGCCTTGCTGGTTGTTGTTGCAGGGCTTTGCTGTATGGGTCAGCTGGGGCTTCCATGTGTGGACCCTGGGGTAGGAGTTGGGCTCCCTTCCAAGGCAGACAAGCTTTGTGTCGAGCAATCAGCACGGCCCCTGCTGGGAATCCCATGAGGGGATGCTCTGCCTTTTGTTGAATTCTCTTGCTTTGCTGGGAGCCAAGTCCTGCATCCTACGTGGCTGGCAGAGAGTCAGGACATGCAGGGCCTGGCATGGGTGGGATGTTCATGGCCCATGTTGTGCTGTAATGCTGTGTGGGTAGTGCCCTGCAGCCCTGGGAGGCTTAACGAGCCCCTTCTCGGCCAGCCCAGGCAAAACAGTGAAAACCATTGCTGCCCGCAGAAACCCTCTAAGGCTGGTGCTGGCTGGACCCAGCCAAAGAAGGGCCCTATGCTGCCATGCACACTGCACCCGTGCCTGCCTGCGATGCCCATGTTGACCAGAGATGGATATGGACAAGAGACTGTCAGTGTAACCGGGATGGAAGGGACTGTGCTTCACCTGGCCACCACCTCAGCACAGACTGAGCTTCCCGTAGATCAGAACTGGAGCTGTATTTGAACTCATGAGCTGCATCTCCAGCCCTGACCAGTGTGAAGCTTGGACAACTGAGTGCTGAGCCCTACCTAAGCATCTAAGGAAAATAAAAGCAACAGGTCACCAAGGGGGTCTGGGGAAAACTGGGAAACCTGCTACTCTTGCATCCAGTGAAGACCCAGGTGGTGAAAGAGCTTCTCTCCATCCGCAGGGCCCAGGTCAAACCCAGCACAGGCTACCAAAGACACATCTCTTTATTGCCTTATGATAAACCTCCCAGTCCAGAAAGTCCTGTCATTATTGTATGTGTGTGAACTTTCACCAGCACTGAATCTGTCATTAACCCAGAAAGAAACCTTTTTGTGCTCACAATCTCTGTCGGCACAGCTCCTCTCTGGAGGCAAATCCCTCATGGTAAGCACGTCAGCTGGCTGCATGCTGCAGACAAGGTTATGACTGCATTACACACTCTGAGGAGAGCAAAGCTCTCCATTACACTGGGAAAGGCTCTTCTTTGAAAACAAAGAGGCTCAAGGAAAAAAAAGGCTTGTTTTACTCAGAAAGTGGCTCAGGTCCCCATAAAGCCCTCTCACCCATGCTCAGACACGGCTGGAGGCCAGCAGCATGTTGGCAGCAGAGCGTGCTGTGCCCCTGCGGTTCCTGTTACAGCTGTTTGCAGTGAAGTCTGGGACCACACCGGAGCATGTGTTTAGATTAAAGGACGTTGGGGAAGTGACCTTGCCTTTGTCTCTCTGCTAAGCACCTAGCAGACTCCCAGTGTGCTAAATCATTAGTAATAACAGCAATGCCAGTCTGGCCTCCTCCATCAGCAGTGCCTGCAATAGAGATTAATAAAAATAAAATAGAGTCTTGGTCCACGCTCATTCAAAAATACACTGAGGATTGCTAATCAGTCTATTTCCAAGCCCACCGTTATTTCTGAGTGCCCTGAAGTGCCTGAGTGAACACTTGCTCATGTGTCCAGCCGAATGATACAGGAAACTAAAAACTGACTGTATCAAGGCAGGGTAACAGGCATGGCTGGAGAGAATCTGGTAAGTGTGGTGATCAGGGAACAGCTCTTGTTCAGGCAATGATTTCTCTATGTCCAAGTGCTTCATGGCTCCTCCTCATCTCCCCTTGTATTTCCCTGGTGAATGGCTCTTTGTTCAGAAATGCTGCTTCGGGGCAGCCCTATTCTGGCCATCTCTGGGCTGGGACAGTGAAGACCAAGCATGAGTGTTCCACTTTCTCCTACCTGTTTCCTTCTGTTGGATAACCACTCATGGCCTCTGCCAGAATGGGGAGAAGACAAGGGCTGGACCCTTGCCCCAGTACAGCTCTTCAATGGCCATTTAACATCAGTACCCGTTTCTACAACAGAAAGTATGTGGCCAAAGAGATTCAAAATGTGTCTGTAAGTGCTTGTGAATTTGCCTTTGTGATCGGCTGCCAACCTGCTCTATATCATATAGAAATGACCCAAACTGCATGCTGAGAGGCAGGGAGTGAAGGAGCCAAAAAAAAGGGGGACTGGCTGCCTGAGTCAGAGCAGAGGCACCTTCTGATCCACTGCACAGGCAGGACTGCACCACAGCAGCTCTGGGGTGGTAGCTCCACTGCCAGGGTGCCCTACAAACCTTCTGTGGGCAACTGACTCTCAGGGTATTTCTCTACAGGCCATGTGGGGCAGAGAAGGGGCAGCTGCTCCATGTGTCAGCATGTGCTGCCTGATCAGGCCTTCCTGATGCTCTCAGTGTCAGACACAAAACCTTGAAGTGCATTGCTCTTCTTCCAGGTCCCTGGGAGTCCCTGCCACCAGGCATCGAGGTAACAGTGGTCCTGCATGCCGGTCTGGTGAGCAGCACCTCTCTTCTGCTCTGCTGTGGGCTGCTGGTGCTGGGCCAAGAGCTGCCGAGGCAAACCTGGCCACCTCTGGCTGTGAGGGTGGATCTCCTTCCCAAATCCACAGGGCACCTCACAAATCCAATGGGTACCTCCCAGATAAACCCTGCTAAATAAATAGATGTTTATACTCTCTGTATTAAAGTGATGAAATGCAGGGTTTTGACAGTGTTGAGTCAATATAACCTGAGTAATTGCATGAGTAACTCATGTTTCCCCTAAAGGGAAAATGTTCTTGTGTAAATATATTTATCAATAATTAAAGCCGTTTTGAGTTCCCGTGTACACCATTCCTCTCCCCCCACCCCAGCTGAGAGATCGGCATCCTCAAACCTGCACAGGAGTCAAAAGGGGGTAGTGCTCAATGGCAAGAGGCTTGTGGTTTAATTTTAACCTTTTTCTCTTCCTGAACAAAAAATGGTGAGATCTGTATATGAGAGATTTAAAAACCTCTATTACTCCATTAGGAGCATTATCCTGAAATACTCACTGGAGCATATAACAGCCCAGATAATAGGGGTGGGAAATCATTTCTGGAAAATATTCCCCTCAAAGCATCTTACCAGAAAATTGTTTCCTAACAACAACAATAACAATAAATTCTTTGTCAAATAATCCTTCAATACCACAAATATTTTGTCTTTAAATGTATCAGTGTAGACAAATGCTTGGCATAGGCAATAGGAGTCAGAGCTCCTGGGGAATTTTTTTCTGACCGAGCCAGTACTGGATACCTTTGGGTAAGTCACATATTTTTCAATGTTCTTTGGCCTATTTTTTTTTTATTCACTGTAATCTGGAACCTAATTTGATATGCCTTGAAAGGCTGATTTCACATGGAAGATGCTCTGCTATCAGGGTAAGCAGCCATAAGAAATCCTAAAATAGGCAGATTAAGGGTTTGGGATCATGGGGATTTATTTCTATGCAATTAAAGAAATGATCACATTTAAAAATTGCTAACTTGTAGTCTAAAAAAAAAAGTCACTAACAACTGGGAGTCCCACATTTAAAAACATCTAATAACTCTATTAATTAAGGATATGATTAGCAGAGACAATGAGTTAGATGGCAAGGAAGCACAGCATTTAATTCAATGCAGATTTTCAGTGGACATGGCATGGCCCAGGCAGTTGTGTATTAATTAGTGCTCTGAAGAGGGTGAGGAGGACAGGAAGGGGAAAGGGAAATTGGCAGGTGTAGAAATGAGATTAGACAATAACAGAGGATTTTTCTCTCCAGAACAGAAGTCGTGCAGAATCCCCATCAGCCTCACTAACATTTTTTGTGTAACTAAAGTTTCATACCACAAGAACAGGCAGGGCACTAAGGCACAGCCTGGGGTGAGGGAGAGGGAGGACAGCTCTCTAGGGGCTCACCCGCATGGCATTTCCAGGTAGTTGTTACCAAACACCGGCCTCCATTTCCCTCCTGGCTATTTGTAGGTGGCGAGTTGCCTCCATGCTCAACCCTCACCGTCATGCTGATGTAACTGCTGCAGCTGCACAGTGAGACCAAGCACTGACTTTCCTCCAGTGCATGGGTGTTCCAACCAGCTCTCTGTACTTGGTGGAAACTCAGGCTGGAGACAAGGATGCTCTGCCCACGTGCCACAACCAGTCCTCTTGCCTCTGCCAGTGCTTCAGACTGAAGCATCCACATAGCGCTGAGCATGTCATGGCCCTGGTATTTGCCGTGCACTGGAGCACACCTGTATCCCCTCCTGCATGGGGACCTGAGTGTGTTACTCAGGGAGCCAAGCTCCTTCTGGGTCACCTCTGACGGTGCCCTGTGACATGATACCGTGGCAGGAGGCCAGCACTAAACTGGGTAATTGCTCAGGGGTCTTTCATGAAGCCTGGAGGGACACGAGCTACAGTGGCAAACAAAGCATCTACTTGCAGCATGTGTGGCCCCGTCTGCCCCCATGCCGGGACGGACCCTGGCTCCCCGTACAGCCTTGCCCAGGAGTGCTCCTCAGTCTCGGGCACGTCCCCTCACGACGAGGAGTCAGTTCACACACCCGCAGACGGGGAAAAAGGCAGCAGGCATGAACCCGCGCAGGTGGACCGAGTCCACGGGATGGGGCAGCGGTTCATGGGCTGTCTCCCACATCAACTCCTGTGTAATCTGGGAAATCACTTATTTGGTCTTTCTTGTCTCCACAGTTAAAGCGGCGCCCGTTGGAGGGCAGAGGAGACGCGCAGGCCGATCTGTGCTCCGCTTTGACGAGTCGTGCGGGTAGAGCCGCTCCAGGGGTGGGGCCGCACCTCGCCCCCCGCCCGGTCCCAGGGGAGCAGGAGAGCGGGGATTGCGGGGGAGATGTGTGGGCTGCGGGGGGTTGCGACGGGGCCACGGGTGGGCTGTTCCGGCTCGGCGTGCAGTTCCGCAGCTGACAAAAGTGCCTCTTCCCCCGCCCCTTCCCCCCAGCCTGTCCTGCTCGAAAACGCGAAGGAGGCAGAGGAGAGGGAGGAGGACAGGTCGGAGCAGCCCCTCCTGCTGCGGGGGGACGCCCTGTCCGGAGCCGCCCGGTGCCGCCCAGTCGGCGGCGCGGAGGCCAGCAGTAACTTCCCCACACATACATGACGGGCCCGCCGCACCGGGACGCGGTGAGTAGCGGTGCGGAGGCGGAGGCGGGCGCGGGGGCGGGCGGAGG
>VZRN01011459.1:780133-821721 GCA_013397935.1 Dasyornis broadbenti | reverse complement strand
CCCTCCCGCGCCCGGTGACGGGCACATGCACTGTGCGGCGCGGCGGCGCGGGCGGCGGGATGGCTCCGGCTCCGATCCCGGCGGCAGGCGCTGAGCCTCGGCCCCCCGCGCTGCTGCCGCTGCTGCCGCTGCTGCTGCCGCTGCTACTGCCCGGCCGAGCCGCCGGCCTGGAGGTGCAGCGCAAGTTCCTCTCGCCCACCCTCACCAACAACTTCGCGCTGGACGGCCCCGGCTCCCGCGTCTACCTGGCGGCCGTCAACCGGCTGTTCCAGCTGTCGGGGGGCGAGCTGGCGCTGGAGGCGGAGGCGGCGGTGGGGCCGGTGCTGGACAGCCCTCTGTGCCATGCACCGCAGCTGCCGCAGGCCTCCTGTGAGCACCCCAGGGTGCTCACCAACAACTACAACAAGATCTTGCAGCCCGACCCGGAGCAGGGCGTCCTTGTCGTCTGCGGCTCTATCTACCAGGGCCTCTGCCAGCTGCGCAGCATGGCCAATATCTCGGCAGTGGCCGTGCGCTTCCCGCCGGGCGGCAGCGACTCGGTCACTGTCTTCCCTAGTATGCTGAACGTGGCTGCCAACCACCCCAACGCGTCCACCGTGGGGCTAGTGCTGCGCCGCGGCGGCGGCGGCGGGGCGCGGCTGCTGGTGGCCGCCACCTACACCGGCTTCGGCAGCCCCTTCTTCCCCCGCAACCGCAGTCTGGAGGACCACCGGTTCGAGAACACGCCCGAGATCGCCATCCGCGCCCTCAACGCCCGTGGCGACCTGGCCAAGCTTTTCACCTTCGACATCAACCCCTCCGACGACAACATCCTCAAGATCAAGCAGGGCGCCAAGGCGCGGCACAAGCTCAGCTTCGTCCGCGCCTTCTTGCAGCGCGGGGCCGCGCAGCCCGCCCGCCGCCCCTACGCCTACCTGGCTCTCAACAGTGAGGCCAACGCGGGCGACAAGGAGAGCCCGGCGCACAGCTTGCTGGCCCGCATCTGCCTAGGCGAGCCGACCGAGGCCACCCTAAACGGCAGCGGCGAGACCAAGAAGCTGACCGAGTCCTACATCCAGCTGGGGCTGCGCTGCGGCGGCGCCGCCGACGCCTTCACCCGCCTCGTCTCCGTCTTCCCGGCGCGGGCAGCTTGGCGCAGCCCCGCTGGTCCTGACGGCCCACCGCCCCCCGAGGAGCTGCTCTTCGGCGTCTTCGAGCGGGCCGGAGCCGGCGGCGGCCGGGGGCGGCCGCAGTCCGCTCTCTGCGTCTTCCGCTTCGCTGAGATCGAGGAGACGATCCGGGCCGCCCGCAACTCCTGCTTCGTCAGCCCAGCCGCCGGCATGGTCACTGTGCTGGACAGCGTAGTGCAAGGCACCGGCCCGGCCTGCGAGAAGAGGAACATACAGGTACGGCGGGCGGCGGGCACCTGCCAGGGCGAGGGGGCGCGGGGAGCCGGTGGTCAGCGGGGGACAGCTGCCCCGTCCCGTCTTGTCCCGTCCTGCGGCCGCTGCTGTCTCCGCCTCTCCCGAGCGGGAGCGCGTCCCCCGCTTCCCCTGGGCGGGCGGCTGAGCCCTACATCCCGCTCCCCGCTCTCCCTGCTCTGCTCTTCTCGGAGACCTTCCCGCCTTCCCGGGGACAGCTTCGCTCCCCTGCCCTAGTCGCCAGTGCTCCGCTTCTCGTAGGTGCCCTGCGCGGCCGGGTGTCTGTGGGCATCGCCAGCCCCACGTCCCGTCCCACGGCGCGCAGCCCTGCCAGGGACAGCACACAGGCTGCCTTGGCTCCTCACGTTCGTGGCAGAAGTTTGCCATTGTCACAGTTTGTTAGTGAGTGGCCATAAATATTAGCAGGAGACAGAGTTGCCTCTTCCTCTTTTCACTAAAAATATGCGATGCTTGGGAAAAAAAAGAGAGAAAAAAGTGCTGCTTTAACGCTGAATTTTTCCCTTCCTCTGGGATGGGTGCACAGCTCGGCTCCATCAAAGATCGTGAAAACATCTGTTTGATTTCAGAGGCGAGATAGAGCATTTGTGCTTGGGCTTCCCTGTGCAATGCCAGTGGCAAAGAGAGAAAGGTTTCCCATGGTAACCGGCGTGTTTAGTGTGGCATCTCCACTCTATGGTAAAATATGTAGTCTTAATGCACTGGTTCACAGACCCACTCTAGCAAAGTTGAACAGTTTTTCCCTGGTGGCAAAGTATAAGCTGCCTGACAGCCAGGAACACTAGTAGTTTGAGCTAATTCCACAAAGACTGGGTGCATTGAACACTGGGAGCTCTGTCCTGACACCTTGGCATGGCCACGGCTCTCAGAGGACTCACTGAGAGTCAGGAATCCTATTCACAGGATGAGAGGCACCTGCAGTTCTTGTTGGCTGTGGCTGATGCTCAGCATCCTTGCGGAGCAGCTCCTCAGGCCCTGGCAGGATTGAACTGTTTCCACCAAGGCGGGTCAAGCAGCAGCATCAGGGCTGAGTCTGTTGGAGGTATCTGGGAAGTGAACAGCTTGGTTGTAACTGAAAGTCAGTGGCAGAAGCACCGATCGCCCTTGAGCTCCCCCAAGGCTCCAGGACTGCTGTGGAGACACTGTTTTTTCTGACTTTTGTTCAGTAAAGAAAATACTCATGACCAACACAAGTCTGTTGATGTTGAAAGTATCAAGTGCTGTATCCACTAAGGTATCTGTATCCAGTGCTGTATCCAGAAAGGTATTTAGACAGCTAAATCATGAGCGGCTCAAGGGGGATTTGGCAAAGATGAGATTTCACTCCAGCTTTGGTCCTGGCCTGTCACACTTCCCACTGTAATGTGTGTTCCTGGTAGCACCCTCCCCTCCAAGTGCTCCCTGGCTAGGCAGGGAAGGTGACCAGGAGCCTGTTGTCAGTGATGCCACAAAGGCTGTCTGAGAAGAGTGCTGTGTTCTCGAAGAGATGAGCAGCAGGGGATGTGAGGGTCAGGGGCATGAGCTAGAATAGCTGAGCACTGCCAATCCATTAGGAGTCAGTGGGAACCCTCCATGTTTGCAGCTGCAGCAAGATCAGGCTGCAAGAAAATATGTTCATGTGGAGAGAGCAGTATGACTGGCGGTGATATAAGGTGGATGGGGAGGCTGTGTTCTGGTACCAACTGACATTCTTGCTGTGTCACTGGCCTAGAACCAGTCGTTTAACCCAAGGTACCTCAGTTTCCCACATACTCCTGTATTTATTGTTGTTCAGAAACCCAACTCATGTAGTGACAGATTGCATTTGTAAAGCTGCTTTGAGATCCTTTGATGTCAAGTACAGCAGGATATAAATGAAGCATAACATTAATATTCATTCATGCCTAATATTTCTAAACTTCCCACTTATTTGAAACATATTTCTCTAAAACCACTGACTGAGCCTGCTATGAAGCCACCCTGCTCGACAGGAGGGCTTTTTTTTTTTTTTTTTTGTCTTTTACTTAATCATTAGAATTGCCAACAAGTTTACAAGCTGTTTTCATTTTCAAGTCCCAGAGTGGCAGTGTCAAGAGAAGAGTTGTAACAGTGTCTTTCTTTGTGCTGCAAAAACCTAACATCAATTTCCACCTTCAGTACGGTGAAACACTCTAATACATTTTGTGTCCCAGCCCTGGAAATGCAGCAGGAAAATGTATTAAAGCAGCAGCTAGTCTAGCAGCGCAGATCAGTATCTATCTGTCTTCCCACTGTAAGCTCCACTTCTCCTTTTAGTGGGTTTCCAGTTTTCCCATTGCCTGTGCTCACTGATAGGTGCTCTGGTGTTAGCAAGTGTGGCTCATTAGTTCTTCCTGAGGACCAGGGGATTTTAATCTCCTTTTGTAAGAAGAAAACCCTTAATATTGGCCTGATTCTTTCCAAGAGTGTGTTCAGCTGAAGTAGTCAGTTGTTACAAGTGTAGATCATGGGCTGTTAGGTGTAATGTGGTGTGAAAGGAAAATCATTGACCCCTCGTGTGCTCTCCAGTCTAATTGAATGCTCCTCTCCTGCACCACTTGCTGTGACTTAGCCAGGGAGCTCCAGCACTTACCTGCCCGTGAGGTGTTTTGGGAGTGGGCACTCAACACACCAGCATCCCTGTCAGTCCCCACGGCATTACTGCTCAGCGCTGACTGATGTGGGGCAAGGCTCCTCACCACTCAGGGCTGTGCTATGAGGTGACGCTGGCACAGAAAAAGGGGCTTTGTCCCTGTGCAGGTTGATGTGGTGGCAGTCACTTGTTTGGCTCCCGTTGTGACCATATGGAGTTGGCCACACCAGGGGCTGTGGAGGGTAGATGGGGCAGGTGGATCTGCCAGCTGCCTGTTGGTCTGCATTCCCCGGGCTGGGCAAGGGGAGCTGTCAGCTTGGCCTGGAAACCAAGCCTGGAAACGGCCCCTCTCTTTGATGGAAATGCTTACTTGCAATTAAGCACATGCTTAACAGCTTTGTGTGAGACAAGGAGAAAATATGCAGAGGAGGATGGTGCGGGTCAGGAGTGGGGGCTGTTGGTTCTTCTCAATGAGTGTTGCTGAAAAGTCACATACAGAGAAGATGAATTCGCAGTGGCAGCTTGGGGAAGGAGGATGTGTAAGGGAAGGATTTAGGTTGGTTGGGTTCTTGCACCGGCAGTGAGTGGGTGAGCTCTAGGATTGCTTCCCCTCAATAGAAATAGTTTTTTATAATGAATTTTGTGTCAAATGCAGCTAAATTGGAATACTTGCATGGAATTGCTGCAGTGTTTTGCCCACTCAAAGCTCATGTGGAATTTGGACTTGAGCCCCCAGAAGGGGAGTAGGAGCTCTCTGAAGCAAACTGCCTGTAACAGTATTTGCAGCAGTGCGCTAACAGAACTTACCAAATTCCAGGGACACTGCGTGGGTTTATAGCTCATATTTGAGCTATTCTACCCCAGGAGGATCATAACCCAGTGGGTTTGAAGGTTATGCTGGCTGCGTGGCTGGCGCATGGCACAGTTCTGGGATGCTGGAGCAATTATGAAAGCAAAGCAGGCAAGAGCCCATCCTCAGCTTCTAGCTGGCTCATGAACAGTGGCCATGTGGGGCATCCCAACACTGTCCCCCCCTGAAAACTGTGCCACTGAAAACAAAGGTCTGCCTGGCTGTTCCTTGGGTCATGCTGCATCACAGCCATGTCCCAATGTAGCAAAGCGCCCCCTCCTTGCCACTGGGCACATGGCCAGGCATCTTTGTGTGCACACTTCACTGTGATGAGCAAGCTCACTTGAGGAAAAGCTGAACTGGAAACACCATCCTGTGCCCACGGCTGCACCAAACTCTGTGGGTTTTGCACTAGTCCCATGCTCTCCTAAAAACTCCCACAGAGGTACAGAAAGAAGACTTGTATTCATTCAGACTTGTAGGCCTAGATTTGCTGGCCAGGGAACTACATCTTTCTTGGGAAATGTTTTGGGGTCTGCAACTCAAAAAAGGCTGAAAATCCAGTTTGTTTCCTCTGCTGGAAACCATAGGCATAGTGGCATGGGATAATGATGTGTTTCAGCATTAATTCTCAAGCTTCTGGCTCTTGTGGCTTTGTGTCAGATCCCACATGGTCACTGAACACAGTGTTTGGGGGTGTAATGATGAGATACCCACCAGTGAACTGTACTATAATGTGTTGTTAAATAAAATGAACTCCTTGGGTAGACTATATAAACAGTCTCAGTATATGTGTGTGCCTGGGCATGGAAATGTGGCTTAAAACCAGTCAGAAAATGTTCCCAAAGAAAAAAAATCCCATGTACACGTGGGAATATGACAAAGCATCTACTTACTGTCCAAATATACTGTGGCATCTCCATGGGATTGGGTTTTATAGGAGCTGAGTTACTTTGAAGTGCTGGTTTATACTAATTTAGAAATTCTAAACATGAAACTAAATGTGCTGTAACCCTACATCTACTCAAATAAATCCAGAGGATTAGCCACAGAAAGGAAACTGGGAATTTACACTTAATTTCTTCATTAAAGATGAGGCAGGAGTTCTTGTACCAAGCCTAATTTCTGTGTTTTGCAGTGTGGGCTGTTTGGAGTTGGTGGCACCACCCCAAGGTGCCACTGCCCAGGTACTGCAGAGCTGCACCACAGCCGTTGTCTCCATCGTCTGTTTTGCTCGGGGATGATGTGTTACAGACAGTGGGAGGTCAGTGTCCTTCCAGCTGCCCCTCAAGGGCTGGGGGTGAGGGGCCAGGCTGCCTGCAGAGCAGCTGGTGGGACCCAGAATGGCCCCAACAGGAGATTTAAACCACAGTCTGAGCTTTTCCTGGCTTTGGACCCGGTCCAGAGCACTGCCTACCTGCTCTGTCTCTCACCTGGTAATAGTGAGTTGTGGTCAGCTGTTGGTTAGGTTTTCTTGGGAATTCATATGAAAATACGACCTGCTGCTGCACACAGGCAGCTGTGTGAGCACCATGCTTCCTGGGAAGGCAGGCTCAGCTCTATGGGCTGCCAGTGCCTGGGGGCTCTCCCACTGCCAGGGCTGGCATTGCCCTCTTGCTCTGTGCCAAGCAGGGGAGTCTCCCGAGGAGCAGGTCAGTGCCCCTGAGCTGAAGGTGGGTGGTGGGAGTGCTTTCCTAGGTATCCCAGGGCTCATCCCTGCTTTGCATCTTAAGTTCAAACAGGTCCCAAGTTGCAAAGGGAAATTCAGTCAAAGTGGCATAAGTTTCTGTGCCTGGAAATGGGAAGTTGTGCTGCTTCAGGGAACAGAAACTGGCTCCTGATTGTGGCACAGTGCCTGCTCTGGGAGCCAAATGCTACCGTCTGGTGCTGGCTGGGCGGGCAAAGTGTGTGCTGGTCCCTCAACAGAGGGTAGAGGGGTCCCAGACATGCCACTGAATTCTGGAGAGGTCTGCCAACAGCTGGCTGTACAGACGTGGTCATTCCTGGTACCTAGATGCTCAGACTAGATTTGATCCATTGAGCTTTTCAAATCCCCTGTAACTAAATAACAGGTCATTTTGGCTAAAGCTAAGGGTTTTCCAGGGCAAGTGTTTTTTGACTCCCACATGAGAGTATGAACCCTCTCCCCAGGAGCCCCAGTAGATGCAGGCTCAGCTGCAGGGTGTTGGTGGATGGAAATGAAGGGATTTGCCAGCTCTTTTCTGATGTTTCAAAGTCTCATTTACAGTGATTGAATGAGAAGATTGTTGGGGCTGAGGGCACCTGGAGAAGTGAGTAAGGCACCGTGAGATGTGTATGGGTGCCCAGGGATGCTGTAGAAACACCTTACTATGTCTTGTAAATCCCAGCAGGTGTCCATTCAGCTGCACTGTTGTGACACTCTGATGTCCTCTCCCAGCAAGGTGTTGGAAGCATAATAGGTCTGAGGCCCTGGCTGTGGTAATTTAATGCAAACACCGGACAAGTTGGAACTGGTGGTGGTTGGAAACAATCAGTTGTAACAACCTGAGTGCCACCATACACCACCTACAGCAGCGTGGCTGTGCCTGCCAGCCAGGCTTATGCACAGCATGTGCTGGGGTGGACTGTGGCTGCCAGTGGCTCCCAGCTGCAGGGGCCACTGAGCTGCACCAGGGAGTGGGGATGGATGGGGCCTGTGACTGCTCCTCTGTGCTGGGAATGGGATAGCTGGGGTGTGTGACTGCTCCTCTGTACCAGGCATAGGTTGGATGGGGGTTGGCCTTCTTGACTGGAGGAAGAAATGGCTCCAGGGGTGAGGGCGGGTGGCTGTTGCTCGGTGGCGTTGCCCCCAGTGCACTGCTCCAAGTGGAGGAGCCACAGGGCTGTGCCTGCGGCGTTGCTACAACCGCGTGCACTCAAGGTCCCTTTGGCATGGTGAGCCCTGGGTACAGTGCAGCTCCTGTGTTGGGGCAGCATTGTTGTCCCTGTTTCATAGTGGGGAGGGAGGTGCTCAGGTACACCTGATCGATGTCTCTGCTCAGAAGAGTGGCAGTGTCAGGGTTTGAATTGAGGTCCCAAGTGTTTCTGTGTGAGTGTCCCTGGCACATATCCCTCAGGGCACAATGTAGCATGGGACCAACAGCCATATCTGCAGGAGTCATGTGCTTTGCTATTTCTTTCTTTTGTTTTGGTGGGGCTTTTTGGTGTTTTGTTTCTCCCCCCCCCCCCCCATTTTTTTATTTATTTTGATTCCTGTTGGGTTGGTAAAGAAATGTAAATCCTCATTTTCAAGTTGGGCTGTAACACCTTGCAGTAGGTGGAGGAGGTGGCAGACTGTCTACAGCATCTCCCACTTTGAGAGGCCGGTAGAATTTATTGATGTTTTTGAGCAGAGGGAGCAGTACTAATTCCTAACATCTGGAGAGCAGCTCTGCTGGCAGCCGCTGTTCTGACAGAGTGAGGCTGCTAGGGCGTGGGACAGCTTGCGCCTGGGAAGGCCCACATTGAACAGGGCCCAGATAAGCCCTTGTCAGATGTGATGTGCTGGTGAGCAGGGTGGATAGCAAAGCCCGTGATGATCTTGCCTTGATACCCGCCGAGTGTCAGTGGGACTTGTCCAACTTGGAGAGTGTGCGCTGGCTCATTATGCAGGTCTGTGGGTTTTGGGACTAGGATGTCTCCAAGGAGCAGGGATGCGGTGGTTGTGGCATCCTGCAGCAACAGGGGTGTAGCAGTGGTGGCATGTGGTCTGATTTGCTGTTGCTAGTCCCTGTGCTTTCCTCTCTGGTTTGTCAGACCTATGGATAAGCACAGCCTTGCAAGGTGGGACAAGAGGGTCCTCAGCTTAGGTTTTTCTCCAGTGAGCAATGTGATAGGGGTTAGTGTGGATAGTCTATAAGCTCTGTAGTTAGGGGGCTTGTTCTGCTGTGCCCCTCCTCTGAAGGCATCACTGCCAGAGCCACAATCACAGGTTTGCTGCTGTGCTGCCGAGAGTGCTGCTGTGGGAGGTGTGGAGCTCTGGTGAGGTGGTTGAGCCCAGGCACAAACCCTAGTGTAAGTCCCAGTCTCGAGTGTAATTGCAGGCTTGTGCTTGCATCTGCAGCCATGGAACCTGGCTGACACTGTGCCAGCTACTGGAACAAGGCTGCCTGTTTCTGGGCCTGAACCACTGGAGGGTTGGTGCCGTGACAAGATGTGTGCAGGTTATGTATTATAAGTGGAACTAGGACGCAAATCTATCAATTCTAACCCAGAAGCAAAATTGCCTGAAAGTCTGGATTTTGAAAACATGTACCTTTATTATTTGAAGGAAATTTGAAACTTGCCTTTCCATTTCTGTCTCATCTCTGTTTAAGGTATTTTGATGCTGTGTGTGACTCCCTTCTGGAGCAGGAGCCCTTTGGTTATTAGGTTTTCATCCACTGTCGGCTGCCTGCTGCCAACCTCCACCAGGGTGTGAACTGCTTGTGGCCACATGCCATCTCTGGTGGGTCACCTAATTAAAAGGGGCTATTGAAAACCTGGCACGTTCCCAAAAACAGCTGTGTGTGGACTGATCATTTTAGGAAGGGTTAGGGAAATTTTACAGTGTAATGATAGCACTCAATGAAGAAGGGGAGAGGTGAAAGATGATGGCATTTAGTGGAATATAATTCTGAAGTTGTTTGGCTTGCGAGTCCCTGTCATCCGTCGTTGTGGTTCAGAGGCACCAGGACTGCTGTGCTGTTGTCTGTGATTCCACAAGGCTGGGAACTGGCTTGTGCAGGATGAGGGCTCAGGTTGGACTTTTGGCAATTGGTGTAGCACATCATTAAATGGGGAAGAAACTGGGACTAAATGTCTGCTTGAAGGGACAGAAATCTGTGTCTGGAGAGCAGATACAGGTAATGTCTTTGCTGCACATTTTTGTTTGGTTTGATGTGTATGGGTCTCTGGAACAAGGTAAGGGGTAAAGGACTGGGATAGATGTTCCTCATGCATCCCTCCTGGACTTCTCAACCAGGACACTGCTCTGGCCAGCATGTTGGCAGCCTTGGTGCTGGGGCTGTCTGACTGTGGAACTGCAACCTGGCTACTGTCATGTAAGCTGCTGGAAAAAGATGGCAGGCATTGGAAGGAGCTGGAGTTGCAATGTTACATCCCTGGAATCTCCTAACTGTAGTGGAATTTCCTGCTGAGATTAGGTATCACAGAAAGCTCAGTGGGTCTTTCCGAAAAGCTTTGGAAACAGCAGTTTCTGCAAATCTTGAAGACAAAATATAAACTGATAGAAAAAAGAAAAGTCTTCCATGCTTTCACCAAATCAGAGCAGTGCTCAGTTGCTGTATCAGTAGGACCACTGATCTGTAACAATTTTTGAAATTATTCAAGTTATACAGTTATTATGATCCTAATTCCTTAATTGGGAGGGGAGTGGGGTCGGGAGTATGGACCTCCAGAGATGAAGCTGTAGAGATATCAATAGGCACAGTGCTTTCAGGGCAATGCCTTGAGAACACCTTTTGCTTTGTTCAGATGCTGCCTGCAAGAGAAGACACGGTGTGAGTGTGAGGGCTGGCCACAGGCCAGGGAAACCTGACTCACACCTTCATCCTTTGCACTTCCATAACCATCTGATTAATCTCTTTACTTGAATTACTTCTGTCCCCAGAATGAGGGCAGGGGTTAGAGTGGAAGAAGGGTGCACTGGTGAGCCAGGGAAGTGGTGTGTCTCCTATAGACCATGTCTGTATGTCTTGGTCACTTCTGCGTTTGGAGTGCTCAGTTTATGAGCAAAAAGGGTTTTATTAACTTTTCCATGCCAAGCTTCTCCAGCAGGCTGGGTGCTCAACCAAGTGGTGGTGCTTTGTTTCTTGGACTCTGGTGCTGAGGCTGTGGAGCAGGCAGTGTGCAAGGGGTACCCAGAGGGGGACAGCACTGCGGCTCAGTGTTGCTGCTCAGGGGCAGCTTTTACTTAGGATCTGTAAAAGAAGGGTAGAGTTCTGCTCATTATCTCAGGGTTTAATTGATTCAGCAGAACTAATGAGGAAAATACAGGAAAACATTTACTATAAACTATAGCTAAACGAAATAGATTTGAACTGACACATGCAAAAGACCAGTTGTGTTCGGTAAGAAGTTGTTACTTTAATGGATGCTTTTTTCAGCCCTGACTTGCACAGATATGCCTTCAGAGCACTTTGAGCATGTGAAGTGCTAAGTGTTAGTACTAGCAATAATAAAATAATAACGACCAAAGATCGAGGAGCCAAACTCATGGTTCACCCAGGACCCTTCCCTGCAGAATGGAGTTTGAATAGTCTGAGGTTGGTTGCTGAAGTGAAAGTTTAATGTAAATGAGAAACACAGGTTGAGTGGTGGAGTGGGGGCTCTCCTAAGGAACAAACAGCTAAGAAAGTACAGCCTAAATAAGCCAAGTGTCTTATTCCGAGCAGTTTCAAAGGGGGAGATGTCTGTTGGGTTTCTGAGCAGGAGTAGTTGTCCTTGAGATGAGGCATGCTCGGCTGATCTGCTCAGCCCTTTGTCCCCAGGGAGTGGGAAGAGGAGCCGAGTTCCCAACGGGAGTGAATTTAAAGGACATACAAGCTCAAACACACATGGTTCCGACTGTGACAACCCCTCTGGAACCTGTTTGTTAATCCCTCTGCTTGCGCCTTCCTGGCGGATTTGATTGTATAATCTGAAGTATTGTATTTAATGCAGGATGAAGGCTAACATAATAAGCTTGACCAGTCTTCCTGGTGGCATGAAAGATGTGCAATTTTAGTTTAAAAACTGCTACTTTTTCATGTTTCTCTGCTTTGAGCAGTTCTCCATGCTGTTGCACTTGCTGCTTCAGTGCCCTGCTGGGGGAGGCACCATTGGGTGCCAGACCCCCAACTTGTGTAGAGCAAGGAAAGGGGACCCATGCTGGGGCTGCCAGGGCTGGGGGAGGGTGTTTTGGAGAAGGGCTGTGCAGGTTCTGTCACCTGTCCACATCGCCTTCAGCTTTCTTTTCCAGTTGGGGTCAGCATGACAGGGTTGGGACTGATGGAGTGATGGTGGCCACAAGCTGGGTCACTTGTGGCTGGAGGAGGGGGCAGAGGAGACTTAGAGGGGAATCACACTGTCAGCTGCAGGCATCCAGCTTTGGTGCCACTGCTGGAGCTGAGGCTGGAGCCTCTGAGGACTCCTCAGAGCCTGTACTTCCTCCCCAACACCCTGAGGAAGGCTCCTGCCATAGATCCCCCCACTCTTTCTTCCCACACTTGAGGTGACACAGCAGCAGGTTGGATGGCAATAGGGACCTGTGGTTGTTCAAGCTGTTGTCAGGCTTTGGCCTCACTGTAGCAGACTGGCTATGCCTGCAGCCCTGCAGTTCCCTGATCCTGTCCCAGTCTCTGTCCTGCTGAGGTGGGTTCTGGCAGGCAGCAGCTGAGTGGGCGTATGTGTTGTCTGCTCAGGGCTGCTGCTGCCAGAGCAGGAGACAGAGCTTGGGTTTCTCCCCCTGAGATTATCTGGGGCACTGAGAGCCTCTTCCAGCATTCAAACCCTCGCACCTCTGGTGGTTTGAGGTCTGCGGCTGCGGTGGAGGTGAGCACAGCTGCTGCTGAGCTGCAGTGGTTTGGCCTGACCCAGCCGTGCCTTTCCCCAGCCATCAGTCGTGTGCTTGCTGTGCGCTGCCTTCTAGCAGTCCCCTGTGCACTGTGTCCTTCCTTACCCCAGCCACCAGTCCCATGTGAGGCTGCCAAGAGTGAAATTTAGGAGATGGCAGGAAAGAAAAGGTTGGAATGAAGAGTAGAGAGAGAGAAGAATGAGGCTTATAAGAGCAATAGCTCCCTGCAGGGATGCAGTCCAGGTGGCTTCTGGGAGCAGACAGACGGATGTTGGGATAGACCATTACTGGTGTCACATTAGTGGCTTGCAGAGTACCCTGGGCCAGGGCTGGCATTGTGCAAATGGGCGAAACACAGCAAAACCACCACCTCCTCACTTGAGGAACTTGTGGTCTAAGCAAACAGTAAAACCAGCGTGCAAGTCTCATTTAAAGCCTTTTTTTAAAAGAATGTCTGCTGTGCTGTGGGGGTCCTGTGCTGTTGGTAAATCTTGAGAAAAATTTGCCCAGATTCACTTTGTCAGAGATTCTCAGCCTGAGTGCCTTAACTGGCCACAAGCACGCATTGATTTGCCTCCTGTTGCCTAAAAAGTATGATGGGAAGTCTGAGGAGCTCTGTGCTAATGCCTGCCCTTGAGCAGCACTGCAGTTGGAGACTGCTTACATCTCAAGTGCCTCAACAGTGGAGTCCTCGTCTGAGGATGACATTTTCCTCCAGGCATCCCAAAAAGCCTGGCTTTGACAGGTCTGGTTGCGACACTCCAGCAGATAAACGCGTGATTGTGTGTACAAACTGCTGGGGGACAGGGGAGCTATGGGGGAATGCTGGGGGTGTATGGTTGGTTTGGGCTCTGCCCGCACAGAGCAGGGCTTGTACTCTCCGTTTGCGTAATGCAGCCTGGCTGGCTTGGCATCTCTGGCCGTGCTCATTCTCCTATGCAGCATTTCCCCACTGGTTTTCAGCCTGTCCCTACTGTTCAGCGCAAGTCTGTGTCCTGCTATTCTCTTCAGACATTATCCAAATTATTCTGAATATTCTCTCTGCAGTCAGAAATTTCCCTGAGTCATACCTAAATGTTAATAAAAGCCTAATGGTTTATGTTAAGGAAGGCAAGAGATAAAACTAGAGCCCTTTTATCACAGCCTTTAATGGCCTGAAAATGTCAGTTGTGTGGGAGCAGCTGCCAAATTTTGAGCCTATGAAGATGATGGCTAAGTCCCACAAATCAACAAGTTTGGAGCGGATTATCGGATGCTGGCTGTGTCATTTTCCCAGGACTCCAGGCATGCTGGAAGCCAACACTTTAATCCTCTCCGATACGAAGTCTGAAAGGGGCCAGGCTCCCCTTCTCACTCCAGAGCTGTGGAGCTGTTGCAGCACAGCCTCATGGCCTCGTGGAGGGCAGGGGCTTGGGGCTTTCCTCTGCGCCACAGCTTCTGAGTCACAAATTAGCTCCAGCTTTGCTTGAGAACTATTTTTAAGGTCACAAACACAGGATGCAGAAATCAGCACATTTCATGGTTTTCCTGTGAGCTGCCTCACCACTCCTCTTCCTCCTTCTGTTTCCAGCAGACTTCCTTCCTGAAGGGACATCCTGCATGCCCAGGGCTGAGAAGCTGTAATGGAAATTCTGGGAAATCGCTTTTTATGCTCTTTATAGGCCTGGGATAAAGAACTAAACTCACAGTGTGAACACAGCTGAACTTTTGAGCTCTGATGTGGCTGGAAATGTGTTATCTCTGTCCTACTTTGTTTCTGCAATCGGACTCAGGGGTTAATCTGGCTAACCATCCTCTTAACTGTGGCCCCTTGATTTGAATTTCTTTGCATCGCTTGTGAAGTTTTGCAGCAATACCACATATTGCAGTGTGCAGGGGCACAGCAGTGTGTACCCCCCATCCTGGCAGTGTGGGGGGACAGCAGTGCTGCTTGGCTGGTGCTGGCGGCGGCCGTCCCCAGCTTGCGCCCAAGGAGGCTTGTCATCAGCGACAGAGTGGCAGAGTCAAACCTTTTGGGTGCAGAAGGTTTTGTATCTAGAATCAGCCCATATTTCTGTGAGTTACTGAGTACCTGGAGCATGTCAAAGAAAAATAGAGGCAATACAGTAAATACCCAT
Organism: Dasyornis broadbenti; assembly: GCA_013397935.1. Lineage (NCBI taxonomy): Eukaryota > Metazoa > Chordata > Aves > Passeriformes > Dasyornithidae > Dasyornis > Dasyornis broadbenti. The sequence goes on along the minus strand of VZRN01011459.1, from coordinate 807,170 downwards.
GGGATGTTTTAAAATGCAGATTATAGAAAGAGATTGGTTTTGGAAGAAAACTTAATGTTTGTGGTTTTCCCACTTCAGGATAGGACAGCTTGATTTAAGATGGAGTGAGATTTAACCCATTCCACTTGGAGATGGCCTTCTATTCCAATAATCCCCAGCTGTGGTGACTGCCTGGTGCCTGCAGAAGGATGTGACTCGGCTATATCCTGTTTACTGTAATGTGATGGAGTTAGCTGTCCCCTTGGTGCTGTGGGGTACAGGCAGCAGCGGCACAGCATGTCATCCCTGCCTTGGACCCGGGAGAGGTCTCCTACCCATCCGTCTGTTGGAAGAGCTGATGTCATTTGAAGAAAGGTGTTTCAGAGGAAGGATGTGTGAAGCCAAAATAACGCTTGGCCTGGGTTAGAATAGTTACATCCTGTTTACTGTGGAAAACACTTTGCGCTGATACGAGCTCTGAAATGCGTGATTTAGAAGCAGGCAGGCACTGCAGATAAGGGATTTCCCGTGATTTTGGCCACCTGTGAGAAGAAAGGGCCATGTCTTGCAGGCTGGCAGGCAGTTATGCTGGTCCCAGCTCCCATGCAGCTGCTGTGGAGAGGAGGTGCCGAGCATCCCTCAGGGTCCCGGGTGGCCAGAGGTGCCTCTGCGCCTCAGTTTCTCTGCAGGAAGGAGCTCTGTAAGGTTCAGGTGGTGAATATTCATAAAGAATAATGAAGAGGAGCTAGAGATAACCATCCCTAAGACAAGTAAATAAACCCAAGTGAGTTTCTAAATATCTCTTTGTGAAAGGAAGGAACCATTAAATCAGAACATGAATGGTTTGCCATGTCCTCTGTATAGTATGAAAAATTTGTCTGGACCAGTTACAGGGCAAATATACACACTTAAGAATTTGGGCTTTGATTTTACTTTTTACTAGAATAAGACATGGTAAAACTGTGAAATGCATTTAGCATTGCATCCACAAACTTGATCCTTTTGTCATGGTCCCCTATGAACAGAGCTGCAGCTTTGAACGTGCTGCCCCATTTGGCACTTATCTCAGCAGAGGAAGTTTTTCACATCAGTTCTTTGTTTCTCTGTGTCTAGTGCAGCCAGTGGCCACGGAGTCTGGTGTCTGCTGGGGTACAGAGGACCAAGGTCAGGGTGGTTTATTGGAGAAGACCCAGCCTGTCTCTAGTGGCACTGTGGCTATGTAGCCCAACAGCAGCGATATGAGCCCTGGATGTGTCTGCAGCAGCACGATCCCTGCAGCCAGGGGTACATGCTGCTGTGCAGAGGTTGCTGTGCGGTGTGGCTGCTCTGCTGGGTAGCCCATGCTGTTTGCTGACCAGCTGCTACAATGCACCAGGGGCTGGCTGGCACCAACAGCTCCTGGTGAGGTTTGCTGCTGTCCTCTATCATGCAGAGAAGAGGAGTGGGCAGTACCATGGCCTGTAGTCCCCATGTTGACTGCTCCCTGGACCAGCCATGTCCATGGCAGCAAGGTCAGCAACCTCCTGTGTGGGTCTGTCCAGGGCTTCTTTTCTTCTGCCAGTGCAGGGAAACAATCTTTTGCTTCTGCATACAAAGCCCCATTGCTTTGCATACATTTTGGATTTTGGCACCTTTCTTCCTCACTTCTCCCCAGGAATGTGTTGATGTGGTGTGGCACCAACCCGAGACACGTGGTGGCGGCTGGGGGGCACATGGGCATGAGGCAGGAGTTGCACCCCAAAGTGGGGTCTGAGCAGAGAGCTCATGCTCAGTCTCACTCTCTTGCTGCAAAGCCTAAAGATTTGCTTAATCTTCTGAACCATCTGGAGAGTGGAGGGACCTGAAGCTTTAGCCTGGTTCTGTTAATGAAATAGTGAGAATGACAAGGGAATTAGCATCCAGACTCTGGTGCTGCCTGGGGAGGGAGGACTGTGCTGGACAGGCTGGTGGTCACCTTTTGCCTGGTGGAAACCATGTTCCCATTCCCTGACAGATACAGCCTCAAATCCCTGCACTTATTCTGCTTAAATTCATTATTCTGTCAGCTTCTGTGGCAGGGCTATGTGTATAATGACTGGATTCAGAAAGGCATAAATGTGCTTTGTCCTTGGGGTATGGGCTGCAGCCCTCCAGGCATCTCTTGCTGGAGTTTTGTACAGGCACTTCCCACAATTGGGGCTTGGATTGGGTGTGCGTGACCTGCGGATACCTGCGGCTGCTGGAATGCCAGCCCTGCTGGGGAGCGTGATAGCATGGTCGTGGCCTTCCATGGGCTAGACCTGGGGTGACGCTGTGGGTTATGTGCTAATGGCCCTTGAAACGTGAATGGCTCCGGCTTCACCCATTGCAGCTCAGAAAAGCTTCTGCAGGAGTGACAGCAGGTGAGTTGTTGGCAGTGAGACTGTTGTGATGTTCAGGCATTGTTGAATCCATCCAAGCTGTCTGAGCAGAAATTACATGAGAATCTCAGAGGATTTGGAGTGAGGGGGTCATAAATCTTTGGTGCATCTTGGCAGGGTAGGATGAATATGAGGCATCAGTTCCACTTGCAAATGCTGCTGTCATGCAGCAAACGCACTAATTAATTTAGCACAGGAGAGTCAAGTCTGTTGTCTTGCTTTGGGCCAAACAAGTCAAATGTCTGCTCATAAACACAGGTAAACGACAAATCCTTAACCAGTGTCCTCTGCCTTTGTCCCTTGGCGCCTGACATGGGAGCCCTGCCATCGGCCGTGTGCCCCATGTGCCAGCCCATGTAAGTCAGCTCATCAGCCTGGGCCCGTTGCATTTTCCTGTTCCATGACTCAGCAGTGGGGTCTCTAGGAAGGCAGAGCAGGACTGTGGGAAGTCTGTCTGTTCCCCCTGCTCCTGAAGGGAGATGGCGAGGGAGCCTACTGATGTTTGTGCAGCCTGATGATATTTGTGTCTCTCTGCAGCTGCAGCCGGAGCAGCTGGACTGTGGAGCTGCACACCTTCAGCACCCACTGGCCATCGTGAACCCTGTCACAGCCACCCCCATCTTCACCTACAGCGGCCTGACTGCAGTGGCAGTGGCCAGTGTCAACAACTACACCGTCGTGTTCCTGGGCACGGCCAGTGGAGGACTCCTGAAGGCAAGTAGGGCCCGACAGCATCAGCACAGGGCAGCAGATTTGGGGACAGGCTCCCCGCTCCAGCACCTCTGGTCTGCCCAGAGGATGGTACCTGTTGTCTACATAGGCTGAGCACCTGCTTCCATCAGGCAGTGAAGAAGTCTTTGGATACTGCAATAACCTGGGCAGTAATACACGCTGCCTGGTGACTGGTGGCTGTTAATCACTCCTTAGGGCTGCCACGCAAGCAGGGTGTTTTTGATGAACCCCATGCTGAAAATGCTATTGTGCAGCATTCAATTATTAATTAAATTTATTAAACTATTTTATTAATTATATCAATGTAATTTTGGTATAATATAATTATATACACAATATGATATGATTTTAATTACAGTATTTTATTATTATTTTAATTATTGAAGTTATTAAAATTACTATAAGCTCTTCTGATAAATTCTCCCTCTGAGCTGCTGGCTTTTGAAGACTCCACATAGACAGGGGAATCATAAAGAGATGCTTCTTCACAGCTGAGTCCAAAGCAGGTGTGAACCCATGGTGCCGTCTGTTCTAAATAACATGCCAGAGGTGATGCAGGGTGATGCAATGCCCCAGCTCTGCAGCAGGATGCAAGGCCAAGCTCTCAGTAACCTTAGTGCTTGAAGTTTAGCAGAGAAAGTTTTGATTCCAGGCAGCCACAGCAGTCTGGTACACTCCCAGTATCAAAACTCCATAGAGGAGAGGGGGAAAAGGCCTGGAGCTGAGACAGCTGATCCCTGCTTTGTGTCTTCCTGGGGCAGACTGGTGCATAATGTGGGATATTGGATCAAAATGCTTGGATAGAAGAAAACCTATCCAGTCTCTTCCTTTGCGTCAAAGTGCTCCTGGCAGAAATGTGGGAATAATCATAAAGGAACTCCCTGCTTTGATTTTTGCCCACAGGGGCAGGTAATTTGGGAGGGTGGGAGGGAGCTGGCATTGGGCCAGGCATATCGGGCTGGGGGGCACATGCCACACGCAGCGCAGCCTGTTCACACAGCATTAACAGCTCCACTCCATTATCATCTCGGAGAGACCGGCCTTATCTGCAGTGCCTCCATTAGGGAGAGGCTCCTGGCTACCCTGTGCTGGGATAATTTGCTCAGATAGCTGTAATCTAATTCCACAACACAGCTGCATAACCAGGAGCCCTTTTACCTTCAGGGTTCCTTGCTCTTTGGCATGGGACACAAGATACTTTGAGTGAGCAAATCATTCATATTTGTTGCCTGAGAAAAGACAGCAGAGGGGCAGAAATAGTGCTTGCCCAGCTCCTGCCAGCAGCAATTAAGGCTACCAGGGGCACGTGTGGGGAATTAATGCAATTCTGTGGCTGCAGATAGGCATTTGGTGAGGGCCAGTACCACATCTAGCAGCAACAAGAGGGACAGCAGCGGGGCAAGACAGGCCAGGGTGCGGTGCCCTCAAGGGGAACAGTGGGCAGGAGGGGTCTGTCCTGATGAGTCCCACGTGTCCAGATCTGGAAAGCCGCAGACACAGTGCTGTGGTGGGTTTACCCAGGGCTTCACCCACTCTGCTCCCACTGGTGCCAGGGCAGTGTGTGTCCTCCAGCCCACCCCAGCCTGCTGCACCAGGACTGGTGGTCGCTGCCCCTCTGTGCTGCTGCAGAGGCTCTCCCCTAGAGCATGCAGCCCCCTGGGATCCAGGAAAAATGCCTGTGTGAAGAGGGTGTAGGGTGAGTGTACCCAGGAGGCAGAGGGACCCAGGGACAGGTGTCTGGAAATAGCCATGTGTGGAGCACATCTCAGCAGCGAGGGAGAGAGGATGGTCACAGAGCTGCAGTGGAGAATGTCAGGGCTCAGTTCATGGACAGCTTGAGTGATCCCAGGGAAATAATTTAGCTTCTGGCTAGCCAGCTTTTAAAATGGACACAATCATAGTTCCCTGCTTTTTCTGCATGGCTCTCAGTGCTTGCATATGATTCTCAGCAGAGAGAAGGCTCTGCTTTGAGCCTATGCTGTCATATTGGGGTGTGTCAGTGCTGCTCTAGTGTATGAATTAATTAACCTATGTTAATTAATTAATCCACACTTTAGAGAGCAGAGGCACACTTGGTCATTGCAATTATTGCCTTCCCTTGCTAGTAAGGAAGCAGGAATTTTCCTCACTCCCTTTCTGTTTTGAGCTGAAAAGTGACTGTCACAAGAAATTGCATAGCCCCATTGTTATTTCCTCTCAGCAATGCCACATTTAATTTACTGAGTTTTCAAGTCAAATGCCAAGAGAACTGAAAGGCAGGCTGATGCTGTGCAGCCTCCTCCATCACTGCCAGCGCTTCAGCTGGTGATTCATGAGGCAAGGTAGGACTTAGCACACTGGTGGCAGCTGCCCTGGTCTTCTGGAGTCAGCAGGGATAGAAGCTTCTTCTGGCTGGGAGCGACAACACTTGTTTTTCAAATAGGCAGGGAGCAGGGGATGCCATGCTGTAGAGCCCTGTTTCTGATTTTCACTGTTTTTCATTAGGCTTTGGAAATTCACTGTTCTCTGTACAGAATGCACATGTGTACGTGATGAGGGCTGAAGGCTGGTGCCACTTGCATGAGGGTAACACAAACACTACCATGCTTGCTGGATGTAGCTGTGCAGGGATAGAGCCTCCAATCAGATGCTTTCCAGGCAGCCCCTCAAACAGAGAGACCAGGGATGGTGAGGGTCCTGCATCGCTGAGAAAGTCTGGAGCTTTCTGGGCTGTGCCCTGCCTGCCCAGTGACACAGAGCTGACTTTCCAGGAAAGCTCTGTGTGTGCAGCCACCAAAGTGTGCAGAGATTCACAGTGCTTGACAATGTGGAGCACTATTGTATACCACTTCGGCTTTTGTTTATAAACAAAGAGAAATAATCTTCTCCCCTTAGTGTTTCAAAAATGGTCTCAGTGAGTGCCTTCTTCTCACTACAGATTAATCTGGACAGTACGATGAAGGTTATTAGCAGGAGATCCATTTCAGTGGCTTACGGAGAGCCTGTCCATCCCATCATGCAATTTGACCCTTCTGATTCCACCTACCTCTACCTGATGACCTCTTACCAGGTGAGATCTTCAGTCCTCAACAAAACAGTCCTCGGAGCACATCACATATTTGATTTAGCTCCAAGCTGGGAGCAGGAGGGGACAATAAGATTTTCTTTAAGATTAATGGTCACAGCCAAGGAGTTCAGAGCTTTGACTGTCAACGGGCTGTCTTTGGAGGTGCCTGTCCGTTGTCCTGTACTAGGTGATGCACATCATGCAGCGCAGCTTGTCAGGTCTTTGTGGTAGTCAGGTAAAAAGGAGAGTGAAAGATACTGAAACGGGTTGCATTTATGGGAGCAAAGAAAAAAGCAGAGATTATTCCTGTACAGAAACTCCAAAATGACAGTACATGGTCTTTAGGAAGGCTTTCAGGAGATCCTACAGACAAAAAGTCTGCCTGTCAGAAGTGGTCCCTGGGGAGGTTTCTGCTCAGCCTTTTGCAAGAAGGCTCTGCAGAGACCTGGAGAGCTGCAGCAGGTATAGACAGACGGTCTCATCTCCGTCAAGTTAACAGAGGAGGAAGATGAGAGATGAGTGCTCCAGGCACTAGTGGTTTGTCCTGAATTACATTTTAATCTGTCAAAACAGATGCACAACCACAAATGTTACATGTTGCATTTGTATTTTCCAAGCTCTAATTCCCTGCAGATTGGTCATTATCATTTCACAGACCCCTTCCAGGACACCTCTTTAGCTGATGGCTCTGACTGTCTCATCTCAGACCCTGGTTGGGCTGTGCCCTCTGCTCCAGCTGATCAAACACCCTGTGTGGTGCTTGCAGTGCTTCCTCTGACTGCTTCTTTTCCGATAAATCTGATGAGTTAATTTTTACTTGGAGTTAGCATCCCAGGAAGCTCCCCAGGAGCTTGACAGGATTAGAGTGGGGTTGCTGAGACCCCCCAGGGCTGGGGAACAGTGAGGTGCTGTGAGTGAAGTGGGGTTCTGGCCAATGAGCCCACAGCTTGCCTGGTGGGAGCTCAGGGCTCTTGGCACCTTACGATTTTCAGTCCCCACTGTTTCAAACTGCTCAGGTTTCTTTCCCAAATGTTTAGAGATCAAAGGAGGAGAAAGCAGAAACCAACACATGCTTTCCCTTCCAACTGCTCCTGCCAAGTGAGTCCCCAGAGGTATTTTGATTTTTTTAACAGATCAGGGTTTCTAGAGTGATGTCACTTTCTGTGTAAATAGCCAGAGAGAGCTGGGCTCTGTCTGGAAAGGAGCTTTCTGCAGGTCTGGGTGAGAGCTTTTCACAGAGAGGGACAAGATGTGAGGCCATCTTCATCTGACACCTCTGAAAGGTGCAGTGTCACACTCCATAACCTGGTCATCACATGGCTTCTGCCACGGCGCCAGCTGAAAAGGAGCAGTTCAGCCCAGCCCAGCTCAGCCCAGCCGGCTGCAAGCCCCATGCTTGCCCCAACCTTTGGGCATCCTCCCCGTCTTGGAGGCCCCCAGCTCAGACAGGCTCTGGTGGCCCCCAGTGGGCAGCAGGTGGCTGCTTGGGCTTGTCCCCATGCCAGGTGGCCATGGCACAGCTCCAGCCTCCAAGCCGTGCCAGGGTCTGCTTCTGTGGTCTGCTCGGTGAGTCTGTCCAGGACAAGGGGTGTCACAGCATGAGGTGCTGGTGTCTTGTCTCCAGCTGCACGTGGCCATGCTGGTGTTCCGGTGGGGCGGGTGTTGCTGTGAGGCTGTGACACGTTTGGAAGCAGTTGTGCTGTTGTTGTGCAGATGACGCGGGTGAAGGTGGCTGCCTGCAGCCAGTACTTGACGTGCATGGAGTGCCTGGCTGCCGCTGACGCCTACTGCGGGTGGTGCACGATGGAGACCAGGTAGGACCAGCCATGTCCTGGTTATCTTCCAAAGCATGTCCTTTGGCCCTCAAGCCTGGGCAAGAATTTCCTTTTGTATTTCCCCACAGTCACACTACCAACAGTCTTTTTCCATTCCTTACAAAATACATGCTGTTAAAAACAATTGCATCTGGCCCAAAGGGTTGGGATGTTCTTCAGAGCCAAGATTTCACTGTAGCTGCAGTGTCATGCCACAGGCAGCTGCCAGTGCAGAGAATCTCTTGCAGGTGTCAAACCACGGGACTGGGAGAACCCGCACCGTATGAAAGTCCAGCTTTTGCCCCTGAAGATCTCATCTATGAGTAGAAGACATTCACATGTAAAAGGGGATATTCAAAATTAGATTTCACAGTTGCGAACTGAAGGTGTCAGACAAAATGTGATCCTCTCCTCCAGAGTTCAGGTTCAGCCTAGCCTTCTCCTACCATCCTCAGTCCTGGTGCTCTACTGGTGTTGTGGGAGTGTATGCTTTTCTCATGGCAAGCAGACACTTTAAACATAACAGCAAGCATTGAGGCTTAGCTACATGGATGGAGAAAGATACAGAAACAAGATTTTCTCTCACAAGGATCTTCCCTCACAAGGAACTCAACATTTTTGTCACCTGTTTTAAAACTCATCAACCATGAGCTGTTCCTCGGTTCATTGCAGGTGTTCTCTGCAGCACGAGTGCACCAACTTCGCAGGGGCCAACTTCTGGGCGAGTGCAAGTGAAGGAGTGGAGCAGTGCCCCTCCATGACCATTCTGGAGCCTGAGATCAATATTGACAAAGAGAATCCGGTGCGTTTGATGCCAATACCAAATCAATCACCTGCAGCATCTGTAGAGCCATTGCCTGCTCTCAGTGGGGAGAGAGCCTATCTGTGCTCCTCCAGTGGAGCAGCACAGCTCCTCATGGCTCAGACATGGGTCAGGGGGATGCTGAGCTCTGCTGCATGCTGCTATGTCAGGCCAAGGCTCTCAGGGAGCTGGGGGTGACCTGCTGCACCCTGGAGCCTGAGCCGGCTGGATGCCAAGTCTGTGGGCAAATAGGACCTCGAGCTGAGCCTATAGGCAAAAAAGACCTGGAGCTGCTGCACCAAACACACAGGGGGGTCACAAAATTTCAGAGATGATCAGCTGCAGACAGCTGAGTCAACTAATTTCCTTGCTTTTTATTGTTGCTGTTTTTAACTATTTTAATTATATTTTAAGTGTTTTAAACAAAGATCTTTTTTGTTTAAAGACAAATGCTGTCTGTGGGCTTGTTTTGGAGTTGCCTACCTCTGAAAAGCTTCTAAAATGTTGAAAATTTCTAAATAAAATTTTCTGTGATGATAGCTGACTTTTTGTCTTATACAGGCCCTGATAATACAAATAAATGGAACTATCCCAAACCTGAACGGAACAAATATTTCATGTGACTATGGAAACAACATCCACACAGTAGCCAGAGTTGTTGGGGATTATGTAAACCAATTTATTTATTGCAGTTTGCTTCCACATGAGAAATACCCAGCATTTCCTGATGACCAAGGTGAGTAGAGGCAAACAAGCTGCTTTCCTTCTAACCACTTTTGTGAACATAGTTTCTAATAGGCTTTATTTATTTTTGCATTTGTATGTGCAGTTAATGCATACAGGGAAGAAAAGCCCAAAGCTGCTTCTATTTTACAGGGCATATGACTCCAAAGCGTAGGAGTTCTACCATCTTTACATGAATTGATAGTATTTCAAACCTATCAATTCTTGCTTTAAACATCAGAATTTAAATGCCAGTTCATGTACTTATTTTTATCTTGTTCGAGCTTTTGCTTTAGATTTAGTATATACTAAGCCAAAAATGTTTTAGCCCTAGGCAAGTAATGTAGTTCCTTATATTGATATTTTCAATTGCTTTGTTTAATTCCCTCCCCAACACACACTGCCTTCCAGGAGAAGTTCTGGAGGAAGAGCTAGTGGGTACCTAAAGGAGCTCAGGAACTCTTAGCCCCCATTTTGCAATCAAAAACCAGACAGAGGTGTCCAGTGTCCCCTGTTTTCTGATGGTACCAAAGGGGATGCCTGTCTCGAGGCTCCATGGAGCTGCCTCCAGAGGAGATGAGTGCTCGTGGATGAGGTTGAAGTCAGCTGAGCTGCTGGCTGAGCTGACCAGATCTGAACTGGCCACGTAGCGACAGAGTCGGCCCCTCTCAGCGCCTACCGAGAAGTTTGATGTTCATTCCAGACCTGAGTGCTTGATAAGTTTTCAGCCTTCAAGCCTGGAGTGAATGTGCTGTTGAAGATGGCTGACTTCAGTGGGGGGAGAATTAGCTAGTCCTTTTGAAATTTCCACTTTTCCTAGGCCCGTTTGTAAAGTTGCATTACTTTTCTCCCAAACTATCCAAAGAATGGGAGATCATTAACTGCTCTGTATTGTTGGTTACGGCAATGTCCAAATGAATTTCTGGAATCCAGTGCACTGATTTATTGTCCATATTCTGAAAGAGGCATTGTTTCTTCTCCCTGGAGCTTATATGGCAAAATTGCAAAGGAAAAAAAAAGATTAAGCAATTTTGGGAGGAGGGAAGGCAGTATGGTGTGTTGAGCAGCCAAAAAAGGGATTTCCGCTCTCTGCAGGTTTGTTGACATGGGGAAAATGAGCGGGATTTTAAAACATGATAACTAACATGTTTTAATTACCACATTTAAAAAAAAATATAATTTAGCACCAACTGTACGTGAAGACAATAATTAAATCTGCTAATTAACACTTGCACAAGACTCTGGAATTTTGTGCTGAAAGTCACAGTGTTCCTTTCTCTGAGAGTACTGTAAAGTGCTGCTTTAGGAGGGAAGAGCTGAAGGTCAGAGGACAAAGGATGAATGGTTCAATCTCTGAAATGCAGCTCAGAGAAAGCCCTAGAGAAAACAAACCAGATTTAGCCCTTTTTTTCCCCAAGGGTCTCTCATGTCTACTGAGTGTGAGTGTGAGCAAGGGGCTCTTGCAACCCAATATTCTTTGGCTTGATTTTCTCAGACCACGTGATCGTCGAAACTTCTCTCCGGGTCAACAACAAAAACATTATCCGGGCCAATTTCACCATCTATGATTGCAAAAGGATTGGAAACATTTACCCAAAGAGAGCGTAAGTGACCCCAGTGTGCAGGCAGCAGAGCCAAGGTGGGCAGGTGGTGGCAGGGCACGGGTGGCACTGGGGTTATGAAAGTGGAGTGGTCTGCAGCTGGGAGGGTGCCAGCACAAAGCTGGATGAGGGTCCTCCTGTGTGGGATTAATGGGGGAGCACAGCCCCTGCCAGGAGGTGGCTGGGTGCCTGGGCAGGATTTGGCAGGATCGTGGGAGATGTGATGCCAGAGGAGGGTCCTCAAGCCATCTGGACATGTTGTGTTTCTTTTTAAACATGAATAACATTTTTATATAAAGCTCATTCTGTTAACCCTTCAGCAGCAGAGATGGTCTCCCCAGCAATCTGTAGGGGCATCTGTGGGGTGTTGGGGAAGGGAGGATCATGCTCTCTTGCTCCTTCCAGCCCTGGGTGGGAGCAGTCACATACTCTCATTAGCCTGATGGGCTTGAGGCGGGCTCTGGTCCCACACGTCAAAATTCATCCACCTCTCAGGAGCATAACAACAGGACCTGACCACAGGGCCCTCCATGTCCTGCCCACTGGCGCTGCCACGTCTGTGCAAACAGCAGGGAGAGTCTTTGTCAGGCTCAACATGCCAGGCTCCTCAGAGAGACAGATGAGGGGAAAGAGCATTTTTGGGAGCAAAAACATTTTCTGCTAAGCAGAGGAGGGTGGCTCCCAGTCTACCACGTCCTGAGGCCAGGCAGGGATGCCTGGGAGTGATGGGCTCTGGCCGCATCCCCTGCCAATTCCCAGGGAGAGGAGGAGAGGGAAATTCAGCACCTGCTGTGGGTTTTTCTAGGTAGCATTAAAGGCTGAACAATGTGAAGATGGTTTGCAGGGCTGAGGCGTGGCCCCTCTGAGCAACTTATACCCTGCTTTTCTCAGCATGCTTTTGCCATTTCAGGTGCACCAGCTGCCTCTCGGCCAGGTGGAAGTGTCACTGGTGCCCCTCTGCCTACACCTGCGTCTCCAACTACTCACAGTGTGATGATGCGCTGCGGATGAAGGTGAGGCCCATTAAGGTGCTGCTCGGGCTCTGAGCCTTCTCCAGCAGCGGCCAGCACTTGCCGGCTGTGGCTTGTGCCCTGCTGGAGCAAGGGCACCCTTCTCAGCTGGTGTTCAGGAGGAGCATGCGTGCGGGGCAGCTAAGCTGCAACTGCACCATGCCACGCCACGCTGTGCCCCGCTGAGGTGTGCGTGTGAGGAGGCTGCCCACTGTTGTGGTGCCTTCAGTGGGCTCAGTCTCTTGGCTCTCCATCACTTCTCATACCTGGAGCAATACCACCGTTTCTCCACATCCTGGGCTACCTGGGTGTTAGTACAAGAAAAAACAGCCGTAGTCCACCATTCCCTTAGCTGTGACTCAAGGTTGCTGTATGTTAATAACGTGCTGGAGCACCACAGGTGGAGAGGAGAGAGGAGAAAATTGCCCCTTTCCAAATTGCAGCTTTAATACCCAGAGGCTCAGAGTGTTCCTACTACTGAAATTTAAATTAAAGTTAATTTAAATAGGGCCTTTTAGCAATCAATCTGCTCTAGATCTAAGCCAAGCTTTTACACTGTAAATTGAATATCCCTTTTGCATCAGTGCTCTGCTCTCAACTCAGGTCTCTGGTGTTCCCCAGGCTCATCATCGAGAGGAATTTGGCCCTGTGTCAGATATCCCACCCTCACTCACAGGCTAACCCCAGGGCCAGCCCTGGCATCTGCTCTCCTCCAGTGGGTAGGAGGTGAGCGACTTTGAGTGCAAGAGTGGTGCTGAAGCCACCACGTTTGCAGCACCATGCAGATCCTGTAAATCCCTGGGAAATGGGGGTGGAAAAGTCCCTGCCAGGTGTCAGCTCCCAGCAGCACAGGGCAGCGTGTTGGGATCAGCTGTGCCTGCCTGTGCACACCCAGGTGTTTTGGGGAAGCAGCCTCTGCTTTGTCTACTTTGCAGGTTTCAGTGTCCAGCATTTTCTTTGGCTGTCTGCATGAGTGCTGGGAAGTTGAAAACTATCCTGATGGTTGCTCCTGTGAGGTGTCCGTCCTGTGCCAGAGCCTGGGGAACTCTGCTGGGTGTCTGGCGCATGCTGGGCTGTTGGGGCAGTAGGTGCTCATGCTGTGTGTGCTTCTGGGCACTGGTGCTGCTGCTCAGGCCAGGGGCTTGGGGGTGTCAATCTCAGCAGTGACGCTGGGTGACATCAGGGCTGTGGGGTCACCTGGGGACTGCCCTGGGTTAGTCCTTGATTAGCAAAGGACTAACTTTATCTCCTCGCATCTCCTACTCCAGAGGTGCAGTTGGGCTGGATGCTAACCTGCTCGGGCACGCTTTTTTCTCTCTGTGCCTCCTGCTGATCTTGTGAGCAGTTGCAGGAGAGGTGCTCTGTAGCCCTAGAAACGCAGTGCTTCGTTGTGTGGTCGGAGCTTTTGGTAAACAAACCGTTGCTGGCACGACTGCACCTGGCTCTGCGGGGAAAGCAGCATCACACTGGCTCCATCCGCAACATCTCAGTCATTCTGCCCCTTTCCTCTGATCCAGATGTGAAGGATATAGTCAGCTGGAAGCTATATTTCTGGTGGCTGGTGAACAGCAGGAGAAGGGGCTGCAAAATGACAAGTTAATCAGTACTCTAAAGTGTATTTTTCTGGGAATCTGTGCCAGCTCTGGTGACATGGAAGGACTCACCAGGCCATGGGAGGTTTTGCTTGAAATTTCAGTTATAGCCCTGCTGGTTTTATTTTAACTCTTTTGATTCCCTTGGAAGAGGCTTGGGATTGAAATCTCTCCCCCATAATTTGCTTTGCTGTTTTGCTTCCCTTATCACATTCATCTCAGTTATTTCATCTCCTTGTTTAGGTGGCACCAACTGTGCTTGGTTAGATAAGTGTCCTGACAGAAGTGAAGCACTTTTTTCCACAGTCAAACAGGCACTTCCAGGTAGTTCCCTGACCCCTATGTGGGTCTGGGGAAGTTAGAAGAAAAACCTCCCACTTGCTGCATGTCCGGTGCCAGCGATGTGTCCAGTCGCAGAGACGTGTCTGAACAGGCATCCTAGCACTGGGAGGGCAGGCTCAGCCTCTCCTTGGAGCAGCAGCAACACTGGCATCAAGTGGAGTCACAGCAGGATAACCTTTAATGCAAGCGAGAGGAAATCTTGCCTGCTGCAAATGATTCTGCATAATGGACCAAGTATTTTGTTGTCTTTTACCCCAATGGCTCCACTGTCACAGGCATTACTCTGGATGTACCCTGGGGCCACGCAGAATCTGGCTTCATTTTTGCTGTTGTTTCGCAGTGTGATTTACATCTCATGAGAGAACAGGACGGGTTTGTCACATAGGCTGGAATTCTGAGTCAGCTTTAGTGTCTGAGACATCAATTTAAAATGAGAACAAAAGTAGGGAGACAGATGACCTTTTAAAATCATTTTTCAGCTTCATTTAAGCCTTTCACTGCAGCTGCCTTACTGCTGCAGCCCCCTCACTGGAGCCCCTGTGGCTCTTCATACCCTCTCTCCATGCACATGCAGAACGTGTGCTCTGCAGTGCCGCCGTGCAGGATGGAGACCCTGGAACACAGACTCTCCACAGGAGCTGGCAGGAGTGCGATGCAATGGATGGGACATGGCTTCCAGGGGCAGGGAGAGGGTCACACTGGTAGATCTGCCAATGCAGGTGGCAATGCCGCCTTTCAGGGTCTTTCTGGCCCTGTCATTGCCAGAGTGGCAGCTGAGGCACAGGTACACGGTCACTGTGCACCTGGCAGTACCCATCTCCTGGTGAAATGAATCTTATCAAGGACCCTGATGTGTCCTCTTCCCTTGTTGCTGAGACTGCTTAGCATGCACCCAGCTAACTTCTTTTTTCCTTGTTTTTGCACCTAGCAGAACAAAATGGACTGTCCTCGAATAGTACCTGCCCCTTTGGAGCCGGTGCCCACGGGTGTATCTCAGGACATCACGATCTCACTGGCCAATGCAACTTTCTCTAAGGTAAATGAGTTCCTAAAGTGATTGGGAAGCTTTGGAGAGGTGTTTGGGTGAAATAGAATTCCCAGTTTGCTTGTGGGTGTTTGCTGCACCACAGAGCATGCTGGTGTCATGCTCTCCCAACACTGCATGCCAGTGTGGCCCCAGCACCCACGCTGAGGAATGAAGGACACAGCGCCGGGACATGGGCAGGGAGCCCTGCACTGTCCAAGCCACAATGCTGAATACAGTATGGATGCATTGTTTAACTTCAGATTGTCACTGCAGACCTTGTTTGGTGCGAAAAAGTCCTTTTTGTGAAATTTTCTGGCCTGCAAACTGTAACAGTAAAAAGCAGGAGTGGACATCAAATGATGCCTTTGGAGATGTGCTGCATGCCAGAAAGAACCAGAGGAATTTGGGGCAGAGAGGCTGAGCACTGGGAAAGTGCTTGAATAAGCTCTGGTGTTTGTAGAAAGCTGCCCTGAGTAATTTTGGCTCAGTTCAACAGGGCTCATGGAGCCAGGTGTGCCTTGCCCCTGCAAATGATTCCAGCATGCTGGGCTGCCAAGTGGCTCCTTGTTCTTCAGGAGAGGAGAGTTTTGGAAGTGCTGGTGGAGCTGTTCTGGGATGCCAGGGTGCTGGGGGATGCTGCTGGGGTCTGTGGAGTCACCACTCCCACCACACCTCCATGCCTTCAGCACAGAGGCACAGCAGACTCTCCTGCCTGGATGGGGTGGCCTTTTCCTGCGCAGCTCCAGCCTCCAGGAAGGAGCTGTGCCCTCTGCAATCAGCAAAACAGAGTGGGAAATCTTCTTCCTCTCTGGATGCTGAAGGTGGCTGAGGAGGAAACAATACTGTATGGAACCCATAGGAAATGGAGTCAGCAGGAAAGGGGCTGCAGTACCGCTGCTCTGGGGCAGCTGGAGAGGCTCTGGCAGTCTGGCTTCCTTCCACCACCTTCTGCTCACTGTCCCTGGATGCTGGGTGGGATTTCTTCTCCTTCCTTCTCTGAAGGAACTCATGAGTGCTGCTGAAGCTGGGAGCCTCAGAGACATGCCCCTACCCCTTTGCTGCAGCAGGGGTGCTGCGCAGGCAGAGGCTTGAGACCAGGGTTAGGGGTAGCCTGCAGAGCCAGAGCTGCCTGGGTGCAGGTGATGCCCTGGGCAAGATTCTGCCTGTGTGTTTGCTGAGCCAGCAGCTGCCTGCCAAGAGTCTGGTGCTTCCTTTCATGTCTTTTATCAGATCTGCCAGTTTTCAAAGGGTAGTTAGATCTCAGTAGTGGTGGAGCACCAGCCTGCTTGGAGATACGATTTTTTCCTTCAGGATTTGGGCACAGCAATAACTTGGGGCAGGATATCATCCTTGTGTTATCAGGAAAACAGCACAGAAATCTGTCTTTGAACATGTTCTCTGCTGGGTCCTTGTTTGAATTAGAGATTTGCCCAGTGTGGTTGTTGGGAGGAGGAGGAAGAAGGTGACTTTGAGCCCAAATCACAGACTGGTTTGGACAAGGTGGTCTGGGACAATGTTGGCTCTCAGTCTGCACTGCAGCATGAGTTCCACACGCCCCAGCCCCGAGGAACTATCGCAGCTTCTGTTGGGGTTACAAGAGCCCAGCCAGGCACATCTCCTGGTCTGTGTGTGCTGTGGGCCACGCGTTGGGTACTGATCTTGTGTTTGACTTGGAGAGAGTTCGGGTACCAACGGCAGAATCAAGGTGGGACACGGGCCCTGCCAATCGACTGACAGACAGAGAATGGCACAAAATAGTTGTTGCAGCTGTTCTGCCCTTGTCTTCCCTCTCCTAGGAGACAGCTCTGGAGTGCCATTTTGGGACAGACAGGACATTTGAAGTCCGGTGGGTGAACTCCTCTGCCGTGGAGTGTGTACATGTGCTGGTGAGTCGAGGGGTGAGGCTGTCAGCCCTGCTTCCCCCAGGCTGAGGATCAGGTCCAAGGGCAGGCAGGATCTCACCCCCAACCTCCCACCTGGCAGTGGACACCACTTGCTCTCCTCCCTCCATCCCTCACTCCTGCATTTGCCCCTCTGGCAAGAGGCTCTCCACGTGTGCTGATCCTGGCAGGACGCGTGTGTCACTGGTGCTGTGTTCCCAGCTCTGTGGGGATCTGCAGTGGCTTTGGCCCCTGCTCCCCTGGGGCTTGGGAAAGAGCTGCTTGTTTACCTTTCTAAATGGAAGGAGTTCAGTTCAGGCAAAAAATTTGACCACTTTCAGGGTTGCTGTTTCTGTAACTTTTATTTTGAGCAAGGAATTGGCCTGAGCAAATGCTGTGATGCTCACTGGAAAGCAGTGTGTGGTTGTTGGAGGGCAAACTCCCTCCCTGAGAAGTGCAGCAAACGTTTGGGCTTCTACCAGTAGGAATATTTCAAGTGGAAGCTGGAGAAGAGCACTTTCCCATCACATCACCTGTATCGCAGCCCCGCACTGAGAATGTGCAGACAGGCCAGGCTGTTCGTTTTCCTGTCTGTTTCTGCTAAAAATAGCAGCAAACCAGGGCTCTGTGCTCACCACGATGTGCACTGTGTCCTGGTGCCCTTTGCTGGGACTTCAGCAAAATGATTAAAACAAAACAGCCGTCCTGCTTCTTCTGGTAAAGATAAGACCCTCATGGTCTGGAGGAGCAGTGGTCAAAGAAGCCTCACGAAGAAGGTTAATCCATGTAATGTATGTATGAAACCTCCTATTTTACTAAATTTTGTAAGTTTTCATTTGTTTTTTGTGTGCAGCTCCACACATCCGAAAAAAGCCATCACTTCCCAGTGAACCTTCAGCTGAAGGACAGACCAGACAGATTTATCGACAGTCCGGAGATGATGACAGGTCTGAGTTGAAAATATTTTTATGCTCCTCTCATCTGGTTGGCTTGAATGACTCTCAAACCTGGGCAGAGTTTATGGCTGCAGGAGAGAGACCATGGCTCCACTGGGTACAGCACAGTTCCTTTTCTCGGGCACATGCAAAAAGCATATTTACCCAGAGTCACTCCCCATGAACGTTAGCCCAGAGCCCAGACTGGCACCCACGACATCCCTGTTACAGCCAGGCAAAGTCAAGCCCCGTCCTGAAGTGCAGGCAGCTCAGGTCTCACCTGCCAGCAGCATGTGGCAAGTTTACGCTGGTGCTCTCAGTCGCAGCAGGGATGTGGGCTGGAGAGGAATTCCTCTGAGGAAGAGAAGGGACAGGGCAGGGCTCTTTCCTTAACTCTCACAGGAGCATGGCATCAAGGTTACACATGCTGTGAAATTTGAGTCACTCTTTTTGCTTCCTCTGCTGACAGAAATGAAATGTGTAAGCACATTTCACCCCTGGCCTCTTCTCTGTCTCTGGGAAGAATGGTTGAATTCCCAAAAAAGCCCTTGCTGCATCAGCAAACTGAGGAAGGCAGGCAGTCAGACTCAAAATGAGTCAGTCTCAGACAAGGTAAGGAGGCAGGACAAGCCCAGTGGATTGGCCATGGAGCCGGGCTTGCACAGCAGCTGCCACACTCTGTGTAGCCAGGGGCTTGGTGGTGCCCCTTGCCGTGGGCTCTTGCTGGAGGCAGCATTCCCAAACTCCTTTCCCTCTCGACAGCAGCAGCAGTTGTGGCAAAAGAGGCTGGTTTATCTGAGGTGCAGAGGAGAAAGAGAGCCTGAGGGGAGCTTTCCTTTGGACGATGGCTGTGACAGGGAGAGAGACATGAGCACCAACAGCCAGTGACCAGGATAAAAAAGTTTCCCCATGATAAATCCCCATGAATGAAGGAGGATTATCTTGCAAAGTGAAAATACCTGGAAATACCAGCATAGGCGGGCATGATACCTGGTTTCTCTGCAGAAAGAAGAGGGTCTGTAATTTTGAGATACAGCAGTAACCTCGAGGAGGGGGTGGGTCATTGGATTTTGGTTGTGTAGAAGACTCAATTCTCTGTGTGGGTGGTGCTGGGAGCAGGAACTACAGCAGAAAAAGCATGGTGGAATTCCCCTCCTCCTGCATGGGGAAGGAGCTCATTTACATAGGCCATGTTTGCATCCGCTGGAATTGGCCAGAATATTTGGTGTTCCCACGGGACTGTTAGGCTGCTCTGGCTCCTCCTCGCCTTGCTCAGGCTGGTGTGAGTCACATAAGAGAGACTGCCTTGCATCAGAGACAGAGATCTGCCAGACGAGACAAACATGGGCATCTTTTATAATGTCTTTAATGAAATAATTGATGTTAGTGTTTATTATTTCAATATTTATTAGCTTTTGTTGTACACTCTGTTTTGATAGTCCAGTGAAGGAATACAAGCTCTACTGTTGGTTGGAAAACCACCCAGTGTACCTCCCTGGGGGGGCTGCAGATGTCATGGAATATGCTTTTATTTTTGGGGGGAATAGGAGAAACCCTCGGTACTGGTGATGTTTCGTTAGCATGGCACAGGCAGAGTGTTGGTGCTGATGATGTTTCATTAGCTCGGCACAGCAGAGCATTGAGGCTGAGGGACTCGTTTGTTGCTCTTGAAGTGCCTTAAGATGCTCCCAATGAGCAGAAGTGCCAGATGTGCCTGTTTCTGTGTTTTCTGTACTCCGGCAAAGTCTCTTTCGGGGAAAAGGGTGTGAAAGCCATGTTTCCTGAGCATTTCTGACTGTTACCTCCGTGGATACCCACACATACCCACACTCCAGTGGCAGAAGTCTTTAGGCTGGAGAGGAAATGTAACCCAGGGCAGCACCAGCTAATGAAGAGGTGAAGGCGGTATAAGAAAAACATGTGGAAGCTGAGCTGAGCAGATCTGAAGAGAAAAGTCAGTGAAAGGAGCCTGTGGTCAGAGGGGGAAGGAAAGAAATTGCGAACACTGTACAAAGCACAAACCACCCCATTTTTGTCAGCGTGGAAGCAATGTGATTGCTTTGCTGGCAGGATGGAGCCAACTTTTCCAAGCAGCTTCCCATGTGGATGCTGAGAGTTGGAAACATAGCATAAATTGACAAAGGGTTCCAAGTTTGGGTGTTGCTTGTTTTTCAACAGGGAGAAAAAGGAAAAGAAAGTGATAAACTATACTGCAGTGAGAACAAGCACCCAGGCCTTCTGGAAATCTGCAGGATGGCAGCCAAGTACTGCCTCATCTCACTGTGTGTGCAGACTGCTCTGCACATCCACTGGATTTCACATTTTACTGGGATTAACGTAGCTGGCAGGTGGTGGGAGCGGGGGGGCATGTGTGTTTGATTGCCTCAGGCTAAGCAAAGCTGTGAGAGCCTCAGGCCTGGAGCTCACTTTGTCTGTTGTCTCTGGTGGTTCAGTGGAAGTGTACAACTGTGCGACCGGCAGTGCCGACTGCTCCCAGTGCTTGGGGAGGGAGGACCTAGGGCACCGCTGCCTCTGGAGCGAGAGCAGCTCCAGCTGCAGGCTGCACACCGAGCCTCCACAGGTCTCTGATGTCTGCCCACCTCCTGATATTCAGAAGGTAAGACCCAAAGGCAACGTGGGGGGCGGCGTGCACGGTGTGGTGTGGCATGGCGTGGCGGGTGGTGCTGAGGGCTGGGCTGGCCACGCTGTCCTGCCTGTGGCAGAGGAGGATCTGTGCATTGTCCCTGGCACAGGACAGGGTCAAGACCAGCACTAAATTATTCACTGATTTTTTATGCTGTTGACTCACCTGGTGCCAAGGACATCTTGCTAGTCACAGGATCCAGTCTTCTAACTTCATTGTGTTAGTGGGATAAACCACAGCAGCACAATCCAAATGTCCCCAGAGTTCCTGGGGTTGGTAAAAGCAAAAATGATATGTAGGGTTGATTGAAGTATCCTTATCAGGAATAGCATTTAATATAGCGTGGCTGAAATGTGATCATGAGCCCTGTCTCCAGGTACGTGAGCTCTGCAGTTCTACTGAGATTGAGTGGCCCAGGGACCTTTGGGCATCATGCATTTTGAAATTAGTTTTATTTAAATTGTAGTTAAGTGAATGTTTATTGGAGGCTTTTGGATCTTGAGTTCTGCTTAGAGGTATAGTAGGAGCCAACAAATTTGTCCCTGACAAGTGGCAAAGAAAATACATAGACCAGATCTTAAAATGGCCTCCCTAGGAAAGGAGAAGCTGGAGAGGCAAAACAGCTAATGTTGGCAAGTGTGTGGGATTTCTGCTCTTAGGGAGGCTTGCAGTGATACAGGTGCTGTAACATTGCATGGAGGAGCTGCAGCATGCCCATCACCTGCTGCTTCCGTCTTGTCACCCTGGGAGAGCGGTTCTCATCCTGAGCCTGTCTTTCCCTGCACTCAGCAAGTCTTATCAGTACCTCCCCAGAAAGTAATGGAAGGAAACCACAGTTTTCATAGTGTCAAGTCTGGCATTGTTTCCTTAGCAGATAGTGGCTGGTAAATCCAAACCCTTTGGAGTTACGCAATCAGACAAGCCCTCACAGAGTCCTCTTGGAGTGGGGCAGCACAACCAGCAAAGGGAGCACCAAGCCTGGTGCCACCAGGAGTGTTACAACGGCTGTATGTGCCATTAGCTGTGCAAAGGGGAAAGAGCCATTTCTTCTTGGAGGGGTTTGTTTCACTTGCTGAAGTTCAAGCTCACTCTGTCTGAGGGTTCCCCTCATAGTGCTGTCACAGTGTCATGGCCAGTACCCTGTCCCCTCACAGGACTGTGGGCAACAACTGTCAGGTGAAACCAGTGGTGTAGGAGATGAATTCAAAGCTGGGGTGTGGAAGAAAGTATGTTTCTTCCCAGATGTGTTTGCAGCTGGAGTGATCCTTGACCAAATCCCACTGCCCAGCACAACATAGAAGTGTGATGGTTTCTCCTTTGGCAAGCCAGAGCAAGGAGTGTGTGGTGTTGGGTGCACTGGAGGAGCAGGAGTGTAAGGAGTGATTCTGTCTGCTTCACAGGGCTCAGGTGGTACTTGGGCACTAGTATTGGCTCAGGGATGAAGGCCAGAAGCTCCTGGTTCTCCCTTGACCTGGTCTAGTGGAAGGTGTCCCTGCCAGTGGCATGGGCATTGGGACTGGATGATCGCTGAGGTCTCTTCCAATGCAAACCAGTCTGGGATTCTGTGATGCTCTGACTTTATGACCTACCCTTGGTGCTGCAGATTGAGCCGCTGCATGGGCCTCTGGAGGGGGGCACACTGCTGACCATCCATGGGAGGAACCTGGGCCGCCGCTTCAGCGACATCCTCAGCACCATCCGGGTGGGCAGCGTGCACTGCACCCCACTGCCCGACAGATATGTTGTCTCTGAGACGTGAGTTGGGGGCGCTGGGGAGGAGGGACCATGACTCCTGCATGTCCCTTGCATGTCCCCTGCCTATGCTTGTCCCCCCTGTTCCCACAGCCAGGCACAGGGCTGCTGCTGCTGCCCTTTGCCGCTGGCACTGCTGCCACCCACCTCATCCATCCACAGGATCGTGTGCCAGACCGGAGAGGCTCAGGAAGCGTTTTCAGGTGTGGTCACAGTTAATGTGAGCCGGGAAGGGAGGTCCAGGGAGCGATACTCTTACGTGGTGAGTGGCTGTCTCCTGAGTGTTTCTTTGGTGATTTCCTCGCCCCTTAAACTGAGTCTGCAGCTCCCTGCACCTTCCTCAGCTGGCTGAGAAACAGAATCTACAACTACGTGTCAGGGTCTTCAGAGAGCTGCTGAGGTGTCACCTCGCCTGTGGTTACCTGTGTGGGGTGTGGCAGGACCATAGCAGGATGTTGGCGGCACAGCTGCGCTTCCAGTCTCAGCTCCTGCAAGTGTGTATCTCATCCCAACTTTATTGCCATTTTTCCTGCTATAAAAAGGAGCTCAATTTTCTTCTACCTCTTTTGCTGAAGTGCTGTTACAACCTGTGAGATTTTTTGAGACTTGTGAAATCCCTTCGTGCTGTGTAAGTTACATTCCATGAACTCACATTATTTAGAACTGATATTTTGCTGCATTGTGTTAGTTTTTGCATGAAATAATTTGTAGGGATTAGACTGAAACTAACCCCATGTCACTGTACAATGAAAAGCCCTTTATAGCTTTGTGCAGTGCTGTCTCACAAAGATAACTTTCATCTCTATAAACCTGACAGAAATCCATGCATTTCTTCTCTTCCCTACATGAACCTCATTCTTGGCTGGATGGCATTCATGGACAGCCGTGCTGGGTGGGTGCTGAGGGCACATGGAGTGTTGGAGCCTTTGTGCCCCCACTCCAGCTTCAGCTGGGGCAGACAACCTGTGCTGCAAGAAAAGAAGGTCCTTCATGAAATACCAAATATTGTTTGTGTGCTACATCTTTCAAAGTCCCCATTATACATGTCTAGAAGAGACAGAATTCAGCTGTAACTGTACTGAGGAGGAGAGAGAAGCTTCTTCAGGACATTATAGCAGGCTATGGGTGAGCTGGATTTGCCAAAGCTGCAATGGAGGTGATTGGTGCTGGCAGTGCATCACAAGCAGCAGCCACTGGCTCTGGCTAAGGGGAAGAGCCGGAGGGCTTTGGGGAGCAGGAATAATCCTCTCTGCTAATGTTGTAGCTGCACTTAGGAATATGCGGGTTAGGGGCCAAGGGCAGGAGACAGCTGCCTGCAGACACCCAGAGAAATACAAATTGGTAAAATGGATCCTGTGCAAATGGGTGACAGTCAGAACCAACAGAGGAAATGGCTGTAGAAGAGTGAAGGCATCTGAGTGTAGGACAAGGGCAAGAGTAAATGTTAATACATGGGTTTGTGTGTCAGGGACTGCCAGGCAAGGCATTAGCAGCAGGCTCAGCCTTCGCTTCACAGCCCGCCCGTGTGGGTCTGCTCTGCATGGGTGAGGGATGGGCTAGGAGTGAGTGGGGCCAGCCCCGTGGGTCTCCTGCCTCAGGGTGTGTGCTGTCTGAGAGGGAATCATCAGTGCCCTATGGAAGGGTCTCAAGATCATAATCTGATCTGCCCTGGCTGTCCTGCTCAAATGGAGCAGGGATGTTGCCAGCAGCCTCTCCTGGGGTGCCTGTGAGCAAACACGAGGGCTCAGCGCCACGTGAGTTACCAAAGCCTCCAGCTCATGAATTTCAGGAAGATTTCCAGGGGCTGCAAACACAGATAACATACACGCTAATTTCTGCTGCAAATGGCAAGTGGCAAAGTAACTTCCCCCTCAGCTCCTGTTGCCTCAAGAGATGCAGATTTGAAGCTTCCTTAGCAGGGGTTTGATATTCAATTCTCTAAACTTAGGTGGCCATTTTCACTGATCTCCAGGCCGTCATCTAGTGGGGCTTTAACATTATCCTTGCATTTAGGAGGACATGGATTTGGCACGGCTGAGATGGTGAGAGAGAGAAGGAGTGAGAAATTTCCTTTTATTGATGGACCTTGCGCTATCACTGGCTCTGGAGCTTCTGCGGGAAATCTGAAGGGACTGGTGGGATCCCAGGCTCCTGTTTGGCTCCATATCTCATTTACTGCCAGTATTTAGGGACCGCAGAGTCACAGAGGTTTTATATGATCTCGCTCCTTAGTGTTTGTACCGCTTCTCTTGTTCTGAAACCCTGCCAGCAAAAGCTTTTGCTGTGCTGCTGTTCGAGCTTCACAGTGCTGGACACTTACATGTTCTGAATCAATTCCCACGTACAGTGTGGAATATCCAGCTGCGGATTTACCAGGCTAGAAAACAGATTTCCCCTTTGTTTTTAGCTTCCCGTGGTGCAGTCCATAGCTCCCCCAAATGGCCCAAAGGCGGGAGGAACAAGAGTGACCATCAGAGGCAGCAGACTGGATGTCGGCTCAGAGCTCCGTGTCCTCATCAACTCCTCCAAGCAGTGCACTGACCTCAGGTGGGAGCAGGGCTGGGGGCTGGCACTGGAGTAGTCACAAGAGCCAAAGCATTAGGAAGGTTGGTATTGTCCCCCAAGAAGTCAGGCAGAGTGAGGGTTTTGGTGGGGGACACCACTGCATGCTGGTGTAGCATCCCCCTGCCTGCCCTTTCCCTCTTTCTGTACGAGGAATCATCCCAGCAGCTGGGATGGCGTGTGCTGGGAACTGCTCGTTAGCAGGCCTAGTGTAACAGGTGGTTGGTATGTGACTGGAAGCTCCTTGTCACCTGTGGCTGCCAGGCAGGGGGTGCTCAGGCCAGACTCCAGCCTCCGCCTCTGCCACAGCTCTCCACAGCTCACCCTTCCTGTCCTCATGCAGCCGCACCGACAGCACCATCACCTGCACCATGCCCACTGCGGAGCTCGCCACGGCTGTGCCAGTCTGCGTGCAGTTCGAGAACAAGTCTTGTGCCAGCCACAATATCACTTTCAGTTATGAGAAGAACCCGGTTATATCAGACATCAACCCCAAAAAGAGCCAGATCAGGTGAGATCCTCCCCTAGATGACACAACCTGTGAAAGAGAGGGTCAGTTCCAGGTAGGAGAGGGTGGGGAGAGGGTCCTGCTGAGCGAAGGGGGCTTCTCAGTCCTGGGTTGGATGAGTATAGAGGGCACCTCAGCTTCCTCTTTGGGTGCTCCAGGGAAACCCCAGCAGAGGAGTAGAAGAGGTTTCACACACCAGGACTACTCATTTTGATGCATTTAGGACTGGATAAATGTCATCCTTGGTAACTATACTGTGCACACCTGGTGAGTGCTTTAGGGAAGCCCAGGTGGGGGCTCGATGAGACCCTGAGGATTTTTCTTGGCAGTAAAACTGCTGGAGGATAAGATGATATTTGCAATTTTGGATTTCAGCCTTCCCCAAGGTCACAGTATTTAATTTTTAGAGTGTTGCTTTTAGTTTCACATCTCTCTGGAGTTCTCAGGCTTCTGTTCCTTTGGATACCATGGTGAAATACCACCCTCCTCTGCTGTGGAGCCTGAAAAACCCAGAGCTGACTAGGAAATCTGGGAGGCCAGCGGCTATGCCGGCAGGACATCGCTGACAGCAGCACGCCCAGGGGCGAGCATGAGCAGGCTCTGGTGGTCTGAGCTCCTTGGAACAAAGCTGCCTCTCAGTGTTCCCAAGCGCAGTGCCAAGGGCACAGGCTGTGGGAATGTTAGGGGAAAGGCAGAGCCATGGCTCAGCAGGCTCCCAACTGCTGAGTGGCAAGAACAGTGTCTAAAAAGAGACGAGGGAAGAATGTCCATGTCTCTAGTCACAAACCACTGGGGTATTTCTCAGTCACCTTTGCTTCCTTGGTACTTACAGCAGTTCCCAAATTTCAGAGAATAGGGACCATAACTGCAAGGTTCTCTCCAGCCTTCAGCGCGGCTCATGCAGTCTGACTGCTTCAGCAGGTTGCTGGGCTATTGACCATGAGGCATCAATAACTTGTGTACAAATTTAGCTGGATCTGATCTCTCTTACCACATTGATAAAATAATCCATATAACCAAAACAGAACTTGTACACTAATTTGCAGATGTGACAGGCTCCTAGTTAGAAACTTGGATCATAACTTCCTGGTGATATCCCCAGGCTTCAGAGAACCCTGGGCCTCGCACCCAAAGTCACTGTGCCTGGAGTTCTCTTCAGATAATAGGATTTGTGAGTCTTGCCTGTTCCCTGGCAAATACTCCAAACAAGTCAAATGTGATGGGGGAAGGGAAAGGTAGATCTAGGGTGCAGATGAGTGGTGATGGTTCTCCAGCCATTGCTCTGCCTTGTTCACATCAGGGCTGCTTGTTATTTTTTGTTGGTTGACTGGGCAGTGGGAGGCCCATGTGTTGCACTCCACCCCCATGCAGATCCAAAACACAGCAACTTTCACATTTTGATCTAAATCGGAAGTTCTTGGAAGATGCAGGATGAGGGACTTTTCCCTCTCCAAGTTGCACAGTTCTCTGCAGGTTGCTGCAGGGCAGGGCAGAGGAAGGGGCAGGGGCAGGGGATGTCTCCTGGCCATCACTAGGCAGGCCACTTACATGGCTAGTGGCCAGGACGCCTGCTGCGTACCCTGGCATGCAGAGGCTGCTCCTCTGGGGAGTGAGAGTAAGGAGGACAGCTCACTGATGCTTGAAGATGCCCTCCCTTTCCACCACAGCATCCTCCCTCCCTCCCTCCCT
>VZRN01011459.1:681406-779590 GCA_013397935.1 Dasyornis broadbenti | reverse complement strand
CTGTCCGTGGCATCGGCAGAGAGCGCACGGTGGGTCTCTTGGCTGGGTATGGCCCAGTGATGGGGCAGGGCTGTGTGGCTGCGGCCAGCAGACAGCCAGGGTGTGAAGCTGAGGCCTTGGCCCATGCCTCAGGATGGGCTGGGAGCACTCGTGGTGCTGGGTTCTGACATGCTTACACTCTCCTGTTTTCAGCGCTGTAAGGTTCACACTGACACCGCGATCACCTGCCCCTCTCCAGCTGCCTCCAACATCACTGTGGGGAGCAAGCCAGCCCCCGTTGATTTCTACCTCAACGGGCGCCTCTACACAGATGATCGCTCGGCTCTCGATGAGGAGGTGTACCCCGAGGAGGCCCTGCACATCAGCAAGTTCAGCCTGGGGTACTACGCTGACCCCCAGTTCTCCACTGCCAAGAAGGAGAAGTGGATCAAACACCATCCTGGCGAGCCCTTAACTCTGGTCATACATGTAAGAGAGTGGTTGTTACAGCGCGGCTTCTCTCTGGGTGCTGCCATCTCCACCCTGGGCAGCTGCTTAGTCCTAGGTACCAGCACAGTGACTGTCCACAGACACAGGAGAGAGAAGGGGGTGGATGGGAATTGGAGAGGCAGGAGCAGGTGATTTTGGCTCAGCCTGCAGCTTCTGCATTTCTCTGCCCCAGGAGATGCAGTCTGGTCTGGGGATGCCTTCTGAGGCATGATGCCAGAGAACTGCCTGGGGAGGGTGTTGTAGAAAGGGGCTAAATGAAATACTGGACATGGGGAAAAAAATGGCAATGCCCTGGCCTGAAACCAGGCAGGTGTTGCAGAAGGGCCTGACAATAGGTGTTTATTCCTGCAGAAACAGAACATGCATTCTTTTGGCGGCTGAATTCAGCTCAGCTCACAAGGAAGTTGGGGTGAAGAAATTGGCCTGGACAATGAGCAATAGTAATTCAAAGGCCATTGTTTGCTGCAGGATATCCTCATCGTTTGCAATGTGCTCCAGAAATGTGCTCCCCCTTTCTCAGGCTTTGCAGACACATCCCCTGGCTGTCCCCTCTGTTATACATCCTTCCCCACTCCCAGATGGGTGCTTACGTCCTTATCTTCCATGCACAGCAGGCTTGATCAAAAGCAGATTTTTCCAGGTTCCGTGAGGGGCTTGTTCATCCTATGCCCCATGCTGAGTGAAGAATGTGAAACAGGAAAATGGGGAATGGCCCGGTTTTGGCTTTACTGTGGAGTGCCAGAAAAATGTCCTTGGTGAGGGAGAATCATCCCAGGTCTGCAGGGAATATGGAAAGTAAAGCTGGAAGATCGATTGCTATTCTAACTGCCATGCTGCAGCCTGTCATCCAGATTCTGTTTCTGTCTTTAGAAAGAGCCTGACAGCCTGGGCCTGGAGAGCAATGAATACCAGGTGAAAATCGGCCTGATCTCATGTGAGATCCAGATTGTTTCAGACAAAGTCATCCACTGCTCCATCAATGAGTCGCTGAGCACCTCGGAAAGGCAGCTACCCGTGACGGTGAGTTGTGGAGCCTCCACACTGTGAGAATGTGGGCAGAGGGGTCCCACTGCAAACCCTGCGTGTGAAGGACCTGCCCAGCTCACTCACTGGTGACCCTGCAGAAGGCTGCACAGGTGGAAAGGTGGACAAAGCATGCCATGCTGGTAGCTGTCACAGGGCAGCTGGTCAGCAGGATGCAGGGGATCGGGAGGAAGGCGGCCCCAAGTTGTGGTGAGGAGCTGCTGCACTCCGAGTTGTGGGATACCAGCAGCTGCCTGCTGAGTTACTGCACTGTGCACCAGGGGAGGTTGGTCAGTTCTGGTAAGGCACAGTGAGGTCTGAGGCATGTGATGTTTTGTCACTTGCAGTAATTTTCTGCTCCTCATGAGATGTGTTTGGGGATTTCCTTACATTTTTCAGCCATCGGCTCTGCTCCTACCAGCGGGAGGGCTACGAGTGGCCAAGAATGTCCAACCTTCACCAAGCTGGGTGCCTGCGTGTGATCAGGAGGGTGAGAGCAGTACTCAGGGCTTCCAAAGGCTGCTGCTTTGTCACTGTAAAGAGTTCAGTGTTCAGGGCTGTTGTTCCTCTTTGTGTCTGCAAAATTCACCACACTTTGTTACTGTCCTGTTCTCCAGAGGGCTTGACTGAACTGCTGTGCTTGCCCTCAGTTCCCCTCGTGTCATACACAGCCCATTGCCATGCAGGGGTGGGACTATTGCTCTTCGTATCTGGAGAGAAAATGCCTCCACCTCCGTGGGAGACCCTCCCCTCTCCCTCCATGTGTTGGCAGCGGAGGGATGGGAGCCTAAGGCATGGGGCAGGGAAGAGAAGGAAGGCTGAAGGGAACTGGGGAGCTATGGAATTGGGCTGCCCAGGAGAAAGGCACGAGGATGCACTACCAATTTGCTGACAGGGTTGTCCAGTTTACTGGCAATGATCTGAGGTGTATGAAATTCTGTTGCAAACTGGAAACATGGAAATGCAGAAGTAACAAAATTTCTTGAGTCATCTTAATGGGAATTTTAAACAGTGTAAATTTTTTTTTTTTTTTTTTTTTTAAGAACTGAGAAACAGGGAAATACCTCTGGGGAAGAAAAGGAACTTTTGAGTTTGCTAGTCTTGGTGTGACATAAACCAGTCAGGGCAGATTCCCAGGAACCAGGACAATGATACCCAGGCCTAAGTATCCCAAGGCTGTTCAGAGTGCACCAGCAATGAAAGTGCAGCTGAATAACCTGCTTATGTTCATACCTGTGCACGCTTACTAAACCTACAGACATGGTTCGGGCCAGTGCCTGCCGGCCGCTCCACCAGTGGCCACTGCCTTATAACACACGGGAAATGGTGACACAGGGCAGGCGTGTGCAGGGGCCTTGCCTGGGTTGCAGTGACTATTGAGTAGAGCTGTCCAGATACACAAGAGAGGCTTGTCGGAATCTTCAGGCCCATCTTTGTTCATAACAAAACAGTTTGAACACTCAATTAAACAGCAGCGGGGGGACCTTTTCTGTGAAAAATGCAAAAGATTGAGCTGATGGGGTAAAAAAGACTCAAAACACGATGAGGAGCTGCCTCATTGTAGCATTTCAGAGGGAAGAGCTGGAGATCCTGGGGCTGGGCATGTGGCTATGAGACTGCTGGGTGAACCTGCCCAGGTGCTCTTGCAGTGCTGTGGCTGCTGTCCCTGTCCAGCACCATGGCTCTTGGACAACGTGCCAGGGTAGAGATCAAAGCTCTCAGTGTCTGGAGCCTTCCACTGGCAGCAGCCATGCCCTCACCAATGCTCCCAGAGCTAGGACTGGATTTCACTGCGGATGGAGCTGTGTGCAACGTGGTGTCTGGTGATGGAGGTGGTGGGAAGGCCCCACCTGTGGGATGGCTTTAGTCCAGTGGCTGAGAGCTGCTGGAATTTCACCCCAGTGGGCACCTTTCCCGGAGGTGTTCCATGGCACAGGTATAATCATAAGATTACCACAGCTCTTCCCTACCTCATTTTGAGTTTTTTTTCTTGAGTGTCTCTCACTTCTTGTTCTTTGGGAGAAGTGAAACTCACATTTCCAGAAGCGAAAGCCTTGTGCGGTCATGAGTTTTCCTTATGAGATGATGCTGTGGAATCCTTTCATCCCAAGGGCCCAAAGAGCTGTTTTGTAAACAGCACCCAATAACTTGCCAGCCTGTGATGTGTGCTGGCCTCTTCCCTTCTGGAGATCAGGAGACCTAAGGACTGAGCTCAAATGGTTCATGCTTGTTGTCACAAGTATGGGCTGGGAGCAGAGCCAGCACCTTCTGACACCCCTTTGACTGCTTTAGCCACAAGATCATTACTCGTCTATGGTCTCATTTATTTTTAGAACCTTAGTTTATTTGTATTTCAAGGACTCTAAAGTTTCTTAACCCTCCTTCTTCTGGGTGGCAGCAGTTCTGCTTTTGGAGGAGAAAGACGAGTGCAGCAGAGGTACAAAGGCTGTTCAGAGCTGTAACAAAGTTGATGATTAATGGAAGTGGTTTCCTAGTAAGAGCAGCACAGGCCATCTTATGCGGTGCCATGGGCTCTCTAGGAAATGACTGTCTCTTCTGGGGCAGGTACAGTGGGGCCATGAGTGGGCCTGCTGTTCTGCCATCAAAGCCCCATGGTGGCCCTGGGTTGAGCACCACTGCGGCATCACAGCCTCCTGGGTGTGGCCTTGGCATCCCCCGGAGCTCAGGAAGGGAATTGAGCTCCCTTGAGACACGCGGAGTCCCCAGGCTCCGGCAGTGAAAGGCACAGCCCAACCTCCCACAGAGCCTGGGAGGCTGTGCCAGTGTGGTCAATGAGTCCTCGGGCGAAGATCTGCCCGGTGCTGCTCTGCATCCCTCCCTGCTCCCAGCCCCTTGGCAACATGCTGTTCAGCCTCTGCTTTTCCTCCCTCCTCCTGCTTTTTCAGATCCAAGTTGGAAAGTTCAACTACACAATTGCCATGCTGCACCTTGGGGGAGGAGAGACCGCGATCATTGTCTCCATCGTTATCTGCAGCATCCTGCTAGTCCTCTCTGTCGTAGGTAAGGGAAAGAATGATGTGTTTCCAGGCTGTGCCAAGGTTTCTCTCATTGTGTGTGGAGGGCTGAAGGTGACTCTGAGTGCTGCAGTTGCGCAGTACCTGAAGCTGGTTTGGGTGCAGCAGGTAGCTACTCTTTGTCTGGCATGCAGCTACTACCAGGACCACAGTTCCCTGCAGCATGGAGCTTTTCCTATCAGAATCCACAGCTCAACTCTGTTACTTGAACCTGTGATATTTATAAACTTATCTTTTCCCCCAAACACTTAGTCGTTACTATAATATAAAATAAAGAAGGAGATGAGAAACTGGTCTTGGTCACAGGCATGACTGTCCCAAAGGTGCCCCTAGCCCAAGGTCCTGCCATCAGGAACAAGCAGTGACAGGTGCCTGGCTGACTAGGAAGAGCAGAGCCAGCATCCTTAGGTGGACGTTTGAAGCAGGCACATTGGTGTAAGTAACTGGCTGGAAGCTTTGCCACACACCTTTGTCCCCAGGCAAAGGTACCTGTTCATCACATGCCCAGAATGACTGTGCAGCAAGAAACCTGCCAGTTCACAGCAAATGAGGGGTTTATAATACGGATTTAATTTATTTTTAATAAAGGCTGTAATGCACACTCTTTATTAGATGTACCACCCATCATTAGAAACATATTTCTGGAGGCATGGGAAGACTGTCAGACGTGAACACTGTAATACAGGTGGTAAATGTCCTCAATTCTGTGTTCATTAATCAGCTGGAACACATTAATATACAGTTAAGCTGAATACAGACAGCCCAGACCTAAATTGAAGATGACAGTTACAGCATGATCATTAAATTCCAGCTGGTTTTACTTATTTACAGATAATCGACAACTGCCTGAGCAGATACCAGTCTGGTGGTAGGTGTGAAACCAGTTCTGGGTTTAGCTTTCTGCATCCATGTCAGAGAGAACTGCTCTGATCCCAGCTGCAGCTGCTCCTAAGCCGCAGTCTAAAAGGCTTTTTTCCTTCCTCTTTTCCAGCTCTCTTTGTGTTCTGCACAAAGAGCCGCAGAGCCGAACGCTACTGGCAGAAAACCCTGCTCCAGATGGAGGAGATGGAGTCACAGATCCGGGAGGAAATCCGCAAAGGTAAGTCACCGTCTGGGTGCCGAGGAGCCAGGGCTAGGAGGGGGATGTCAGGTTAGCAGGCTTGAAGCAATTCACCTTCTGCTCTTTAGAAGTGTACAGAATTGTTTGTAGGAGAATTTCTGTCATTGCCTGTGAGCAGGGTTTGGGAATGAGGCTCAGTGGCTGAAAGTGTGGCTCTGCTGCTGTCCTACTGCCTGACTTGGGCAAGCCACTGATCTCTAGTGCCACCAGCTTCTCTGCCCTGGGGTTAATGGCCCTTGGCTGTGTCAGAGGGTTACTTGAAGGCCATGCTAACCTTCAGTGTGCTTTACTCTTGGGTGCAACAGAAACTGCAGCACACTCCTCGTAGAGCAATGCGAGAAGTATTCCAGGTATTGGCACCTGCCATCCTGTGGTCCCTGATCCTGCCATGCCTGCTGATGTCCTGTCCTGAGGGGACTGCCTGCTCTCGGGCTGGGCTCCTGGGGCAGAGAATGTTCTGACAGTGCTTGGGGCAAGGTGTACAGTCTGATGGTTAAACCCCAATGGGAATCTGCTGCTCAGAGAAAATACAGCTTCAGCCCCTGCAAGAGAACATCTTGAGGAGGCAGAGATGAGATACGGCATGCTTTCTAGTGCCAGCCTGTCTCGCCTGGTGGAAGATCGGGCTCTCACCGTCTGCGGGTCTCTTTGTTGAAGGTTTTGCAGAGCTGCAGACAGACATGACAGACCTGACCAAGGAGCTAAACCGCAGCCAGGGGATCCCCTTCCTGGAGTACAAGCACTTTGTCACCAGGACGTTCTTCCCCAAAGTAAGGAGACAACGTGTGTGACGGGCACCTCATTGCTCCCAGATGCTTCCCAACCAGTTTAGGGCTCTGCTAAAGGGCTTTTACAGTGTCACAAAATCATTCCACTGTTACATATTTACTTGTCACATATTTCAGCCTTAATTATCATCAAAAGTGGAGTTGCACCTCCTGGGGTGTCATACAAGGTTGGGCTTGCTTGCACATGACAGAAGCTGGCGGCAACTGTCCCAGGAGTTGCTCCAGCTTGCCTGTTTGGGGCTATTGGGCACTGTCTTCTGAAAGAGCATTCACATGAGCAGAGTGCTGGGGACTCCTTCTCCTCAAGGACTCCGGTGTCACCCCACTCCATTCAGCGGAGGCTGAGGAGTGGCTGAAGGGTGAATCTGCCACTGGCAGTCAGGGAGAGGGGCTTTTTGACCCATGCAGGGTGTGCCCCCAAGCATTCCCAGCAGTTCGGCTGGTCCTCAGGAGCTCTTTGGATGTCTCTGTCTCTCCCTTCCTCCCTGTCCAAGGCTGGGTGTGTGGTGCTCCCAGTAAGATGTCCCTTGGGCACCCAGTCCCAATCTGTCTGCCCAGAGTCCTTTAGCAGAGCTGCACCAGACGTGCTGGTGCCGTCATTGCTGTCACCGGCTGCTCTGCTGTGTGGCTGTGCGCCCTTCACTGCAGCTGTATTTCACCCCTGAGGCAGTTGTGTGTCGGTGCTGAGGACTGAGATGATGATTTATGACTACAGAGTGTTTCATTAGTAGCTATTACTCAGGTCTTTCAGTTATCCAGTCTCCATATCTATGCACACATGAGGCTTTAAGATTCAGGATGCTATATGAATGCTAGAGATTTAAACATTTTTCCCATCTGTTTTAAAAGTTACATATGTTGAAACGCCCAAAACTCCTCTATTTTGATTTAGTCTTCTGTAAAGCTTTCTCTTCTGGGAGTTTTCTAGCTGTCACATTACTCTATTTGCAGTCTCCCTGCTCTAACAGCCTTGTGTCTGTGCAGACGTCTGCCTCCCCCCACCCCATCCCTGTGGTGTTTGCGCATTCAGGAGGCTCTTGCAAAGTGTTTCAAGTCTCCATGAACAGCCGCGTGCATGTCTTTGGAATGCGTGGCTTTAGTCCCAACGACATGCCTCCCCATCTTGTTCCCCTGAAGTGCACAGCACACAGGTAGTCCCCTGGCAGGTACAGTGCCCTCTCCTAACATTGTGCTTGATTCCAGTGTTCCTCTCTCTATGAGGAGTGCTACATCCTGCCATCCCAGCAACTCAGCTCACAGGTGGGCTCCCAGGTCCAGGAAACACACCCACTCCTGGTGGGGGAATGGAAGGTAAGAAACCCACTAACAGAACAAATGTTTTCAGGTGTTGCTAACCATTAACACAGACCAGCATTGGATCAGCTTTGGCCAGCTGAAGAAGGCAGATCTGTGAATCTGCTCTTGCATGAAGAAGCGTTGGCCTGGGATGCTTCCTGACTCTGCTGAGGGCTCTTCTTCCTGTGTGTTATATTGTGTATCACTTCAGTCCCAATTGCAGTTCTTCATAAGTGAGATTCCTCCCAAGAGGGACTTGGTAAAAGCTGCTGTTGTCTCAGAGCTGAGTTTCATGTGAGCGAGAAGTAAGGATTGAAGAGTCAGAGAGCTGCTCAGATTGGAAGGGAGATTGCTAAAAGCAGTCCTAGCTAGATAAGTTTTCTGAGGGCCTCGTCCAACTGTGCCAAATATCTTCAAAGACAGAAATCCCTCAGCCTCTTAAGACCTCATTCCAGTGTATGATGCCCTTAAAGGTGAAAACTGCGTTTTATTTAGTCAGTGTCCCATGCTCTGTCTGGTGTCCCTTGCCTCCTGGCACTGTGCCATTGAAGAGCCCGGCTCTGTCCTCTCTGCCATCCCACAGGGCAGCTGAAGCTGCAGTAAGGTCTCGCTTTAGAACTTCTGAAAGCTGACCAAACCCAGCCCTCTTCACCTGTCCTTGTACACCCACTAATTGTTTCGTTAGTCATCAGCTGCACTTGCTCCATCTGTTTTGTAGTGGGGAGCCCCAAACTGGCCACAGTGCTCCAGGTATCCTCAGGGGTGCTGAACAGAATGGAATGGCCACTGCCACTGGCCCAGCTGTGTGTTCCTTGCCAGCAACGCTGCTGACTGTTTCAGGCAGAGGGACAAGGGGGTCTTCTACGCAGTATCTCTGTGCTCAGTAGGGGCATCCCTGCAGCCAAGAGGGATAAAACGTAGAGGAAAAAAACAAGCAGATTTTTCTCAGTCTGCTTTCTAAATTTTTCTTCAGATCCCTGAGAACTGCAGACCCAACATGGAAGAAGGAATTTCTCTGTTCTCCACCTTACTCAACAACAAGCACTTCCTCATCGTGTTTGTCCATGCTCTCGAGCAACAGAAGGACTTTGCTGTCAGAGACAGGTATGAGCTTCAGAACCAATGACTTGGCAGCTGGAGGAGACTGATTTATTCCTAACCCATAGCAATCCAGGCAGTGTCTGGGGCTGTGTGTTTGAGTGGATAGTTGAGTTATATTTGCCTACAGTTTTCTGTTATAAATGGATGGCCATAAACCCTGAAGAGCACTCACTCTTTTGGCTTACCAGTGAGAGGGTGCAAGCTGACCTGAGGTCCTGCAGCACTGGAAGAGGGTTGGAACTTCTAACACCATTGAGAAGGCTCATGAAAATTGTCTGGAAGACTGCCTTTGTGTGTTGGGTTTTTTAGTGCCAGTCAGCAGTTCAGTCTCATTGGACTGGGGCTTGAGTCCTATACCATTCTGTGTTTCAGGTGTAACTTGGCCTCCCTGCTTACTATTGCATTGCATGGGAAACTGGAGTATTACACCAGCATCATGAAGGACCTCTTGGTGGATCTAATAGATGCTTCAGCTTCCAAAAACCCCAAGCTGATGCTGAGGAGGACAGAATCTGTGGTGGAGAAGATGCTCACCAACTGGATGTCCATCTGCATGTACAGCTATCTCAGAGTAAGAGAAGCGGTAGCTGCTGCGGTGGGTGCAGGGTCACCTCTGTGTGCAGCGGGGATGAGGGATGTGGGAACAGTCGAGGACCTGATACTTGCAGTGCCACTCAAACGGTCACTAACAGTTGTCAAACTGATGTATTGAAGGATTCAGGCGTAGGAAAACAACCTGAAGTTCAGTTGCTTCTCTACTTCTTCCCAGAGCTTTGATGAGCTCAGTCTTCATGGCAGGCCGGAGCACAGATCAGCGTTTTCACTGTGCCTCAGGAGAGCCATAGGGAAGCTGAGAAATAACCAGAATGACAGGAGATTTTGGAAACTGCCTGGTTATGTGTTGCTTGTGTGACCAGCTGGCACAGACAGGCTGACCAGTCGGCAGTGTCTGTCTCAGGCACAGGAGCCATGATGCTCAGGAGGACCAAGGGCACCAGGGCAGGGGCTGCTGTTTATTGGTGCCTATTGGTTTGTGGGGCCTCTTATGCAGAGGCATCTTCGTGGTTCTACACAAACCGAGCAGGACAGGTGGGGTGTCTGTCCCAGAAGGCTGACTGTCTTCTGACGGTAATGAGCAGGAATATGTTTGGCATCTCAGAGCCATCAGCAGTCCATCTGCTCAGTGCTTTATCTCCAACATTTGCCAGTTCTGTTTGGAATTCCCCAGAAGAACTGAGCAATAACTTAATTGATTGCACAGCAGTTAATTGGAGGACACTCCATTATGCCCACGGGGAGAGTCTTGAAAAACCTTTGAAAAAATCTCTTTTCCCAAAGTGTTTGCTGCTTCCACAGAAGCGATTCTATATTGTCTTCATACATATTGTGATGTCTTCTGATCCCAGATGATCACTTTTTGTCCTAAAGCCTGTGGTTTTGTAGTTCATAATCTTTCATTTTAGCTGACACAATTAGCCAGTTGAATAATAGAACAGTTACAAGAGTGGATGAGGATGGCTGTGCCAATGTAGCACAGCTATCCAGCCTGTAAGGGCAGAAAAGAGGGAATTAGTAACTTTTTTTAAATCTTCATATTTTGTGCCTGTAGTTATAACACTGGAGAAAAAAAGTGCTGGTCTGTCCTTTGGGGAAGGGGAGGCCACATGTATGGCATCTGATCCAGCTCCATTTTAGCTTGTGCTAAAAATGGACATTGCACAAGAAGGCTTTCTCAGGGAAAAAAGGAGGAAAGTGGAGCCTTACCACGTGGGCCTGAAGGCCACATTACACGGCTCACTAATGGTGAGGAGGTCCACATGCTGCACTGGGTGGAAGCTGCCCATTCCCTCAGGCTGTTCTAGGGCCAGGGGGCTGTGTGGGGCGGCTGTGGTCATCCCCAGGGCTGGGCAGTGCTGGTGGGAGCTGTGAGCTGGCTTCCCCCTGCTCATGGCCCTGCCTGCCCCACAGAGGGAGGATGAGAATAGGGTATGGTGGGAGCAGGACTGTGAGGTGACTGGGTCCTTTGCAGAGCTGTTGGGCCACTGGCTGAATGTGCATTTCCAGCCACCTGCAGGTGCTTGGCAGGGACTAAGGCTGCACACAGGGTTTGCAATCCCCTCCAGGCCTCCCCAGGCTGAAGCCATGGCAGTGCAGAGCATCTCCACAGCCTATATCCTATCTCTGAAAGCAAATGGTTCCCAAGCTAAAGCACAATAAAGTTGGTTTCCAAGAGACTCTGACATCACGTGTGCTCCACAGTGAGGGTGGGATCAGAGGAGGCACTGAGCTGCTCCTGAAATACGAAGCGGGAAAAGAATTGGTCAGACAGGAGTGCCTGGAGAGGTCCCTGAACTGTCCCAGGTGACGCAAGCCCAGCTGTGCTAAGGGACAGGAGCTTGGTCCAGATCAGCAGAGCTGGCATCTTCCCCACCACTCAAAGGAGGACGGAGTTCCCTATGGTGGAACAGACAACACCTCCTTCCACACAGCTGGTGTCATCTCAGGGCTTTGATTTAAATGGTAGTGATAGCCAAACGCCTCCCATGTGCCTTGTGTTCCTCAGGATCAAGCTCTGCTGCCTTCAGAGAGGCATTTCTTGGTTAAAAAGAAGGCTTGCCCGCCTGCCTGTAGCACTGCTCTGTCAGACATGTGATGATGGGCCTGGTTTTCATTCCTGAATTATCCCCATTAATCACAATGTCTATTTGAAACAGCTGCTGTGAAAGTCCCTGCCGTTGTGCAGTGGAAAAATTCCAAGTGCTTGTATTTTCCCTTGTAAGTCAACGCTACATGCTCAAAACATTTGTTTCGCATTACTGCTCTGCATAACAGCCCGTCCATTTGTGTTTTGGGGGAAAATGATTTGAAGGAGCTGTCTTCAGCTGGGAGGGAGCTGCCGGCCACAGGCATTCGTGGTCTGCACATGTGGAGGGCACCTGAAGGTGATGGAGTCGCCACTGGCTGGGGCTGGCTCAGCGTGTGAAGGGATGGGATGAGCTAGCGGGGGGCGAGCTGCGAGGGCCAGGGCCTCGGGTAAATTGCAGCATTTGTACAACCAATGCAGAACTCTGTTACTGCAGAACTGAGTAAGACATGTAGATGAGATTGTCCATATCTCTACTTTGTGCTACAGTTTTGGTGGAAAAAGCTTAAAAAGAAAGCCTTCCCCATGAGCTACCATGGTACCATTGTGCCTGGCCTCTAACAGGGCTGGGGAGTTAAAGGAAAAGTAGAGTTCTGGAATTCAGCTTTTGTGTCTGGGTCCAAGCTTACCCAAGTTTTGCATGTGGGATGGAGGTTTGGTTCTTCACAAAATGCAAACAGATAATTGTCCCAAAATTAGCAGGCATAAGCAGCTTGGGATAAGCAGCTGTTTTCTGTGCTTTCCCTACTCTAGCCTTACCAAAACATTTTTGAAATGGCTGTAGCGTGTTCCTAGGAGGACATCTATAATAACTTGTCAGAGTTGTGTTAATAGGGCAGCAACATGTGAATCCAGTCTGTGCTCTAAACCTTTTTATTTTCCCAAGCATATAAAAACGAAGCCCTCCCACGCTCCTCGTGCATGGAACAGTTCAAGTCCTGCCAGCCTGAGCTGTGCTTTCTATTACTGCAGTTATTTCGGTGCCCTAGGTAGCTTTAAGAGCCCATAACAGTTCAGTCAAAAATGAAAATGAAGTCTCATTAAAATACATTCACAATAGGAGGAAAAAAAGGCCCCAGACTGTGTTTTTTTAAGTATTTTTTTTGTCCTGAATCAGCAGTGATCTCTTCTGGTTAAACTTCCTTTCTCCTAACTAGCCAAGTCCAAAGACAGTTTTGATTCCTTTCCAGATGAGTTTTCTGAACAATGCTGGAGGTTTCACAAGTTTGCCATTTTATCTCTAGTCCCTGCCTGCCAGCCCTTCTTTCCCTGCTTTGAAATTCTCTGTCTGATTAGCACTTTTGCAAATTTCCATAACATCCCACAGTTCCTGAGCCTGAAAGCCAAAAGGTCAAACAGAAATAGCATCTTGCCAGCAGAGCACTGTCGCTATGTCCCCTGTGGCCCGGCCCGAGGCGGATCCTTCTCGTTCATCCTGCAGCGGGTCTGCAGTGACCCCACAGTGCCGCTTCTCCACAATGCCCGCTCCACTGCTTCCAGGGCAGCTTTGTGTGTGCAGGAAGGTGTCGCAGAGTCAGCCCCAGCCTGAGCAGCCTGTGCTCATTTCAAGCCCTAAGGGTTCTCATATCAATAGGACTTGCCCTTTTAAAATGTTTTTGGAGGCACTGAAGTCTACCTGCAGTTGGAGCTGCCCATGGCAGAGACAGGCAGGCTCCAGAGCCCAGCCCTGAGTTTAGCCTCAGGTTTGTCCCTGCTCACGTGTGACACAAACCGGGTTCCTGTTGGTAGTACGGCCCTTGTTGGAGACTGCTGACCCTATGTGCAGGGCCAGCTAGTGGTGTCTTGTGGTTCAGAGTATGGGGCACTGCAGCCTGAGGAGGTCTCTGTGTTGGTGTTGTCCCCTTGCTTTAACTTGTTTCTGCCTTTCTCTCCAAAAGGAACCCTTTGTGTCTTCTGCACATTCTCCACTCTTTGCAGTTCTCAGCTTCTCCACTTCCCTGACTCCACAACTTCCTCCACATTCTGGAAGCCATGCCTTCCTCCATTCCAGTATCTGCAGCCCTGCTCTGAGCCCATTTTGTGCTGCCTGCTCATAGGAGCATTACAGGAATCATTAAAGCCCTGCATCAGAGCCAGGGAACTTCCCTGTATTCATGAAGTTACCCTTGCAAAGGAAGTGAGTGCCCTTCTGTCACAGACAGCGTGTGCTCACCGACAGCCCTGCTGTATCACCATATCATCAACCGCACCAAATGCAGCGCATCCAAACTGACATCGAACTAATTGCTTTAGCAATTATAGGGCAATTAGAATAAAAGAATCACCAAGTTTTAATTAAGAAGCAGATTGAACAGGATTTAGCAGCTCCTAGCTGAGAAATATCAAAACCGTTGGGTATCTGTTGTCTTGAGCAGGCTCTCAGATGGCAGGCCTGTGTGTGCAGGGGGGAGGGGATGCTCAGAATACATAAACATGCAGAATTTGCACTTGCCTCGTTGGAAGGAAATTGAACACGAAGATTGGGAGAATGGGATGTACTCTAATACTGAAGAGTTCTTTAAGAAAATAGCTTATGTTTCCCTTGCACATCAGAGCAGCAGGCAGAAGTGGATCAGAAATTTGACATTAAATTGCGTAGCTGAATCACATCACAAATAGATGCTCCCTGTTATATTTTTGGTTCTTGTTCCAGCACTGCCACAGTTCACCTCTCCCCTGTGAGCTTATGTTTGATGAATGTAAGAAGTTAAATGGTGTGTTTGCTCGCTGTCGCATGGGAACAGCTTGTTGACCCTGATCCTTTCTGTTTTGCTGTGATGAGGGCTCTGCTGTGGTATGAGAAGTATGAGCACTGGTTCCCAGAGTCTCTGGCCCAGGCTGTGGGCTTACTCCCATGGAGTTCAGTGGCAAACCAGGCAGTGCAAAAAGAGATTCAGCTGACACATTCATGAGAAACCTGAGTGCCCACATATCTCTGTACTTGGATTTTTGTGCACATCAGCTCTTTCTTGTCCTGCTGAGTGCAGCATGTCATACAGTCTGTGCCCTGTCAGATTGCAGGAAGCATCTCTGAAGCACAGTATGCTAGACTCTCCCTGTTCCTGTGTAACTCACATGTAAATTAATGCACATTTGTATTTTGCTGAGCATCACGTGTGCACATCCCCGCTCAGCACAGCCATGCATATGCCCCTGCCTTCTGAGCAGCACCCCAGCTCTGCCTGCAAGACAGCACAGGCTGGCACAGCCCTTCGGTGGCATTCCACAGCTCCAGTGCTTGCTGCAGAAGTTGGATGGGGCATGTTGATGCTGACAATTACAGCATCCCCAAAAACGGCCTGCGGCTGTTGTTGGCTGATGCGTCCTCTTCCCCATCTGCGCTGTCATGTTGCCACAAGTCTGAAAACTTCTGAGCAGCCTCAGAGAGATGCAAGTGGGAGTTGGGAGGCAATGGCCCCCGCCAGGCGTTTACAGCACCTGGGGTGCATAAGTCCTGCTCCCTGGTGTGCAGAGGCACCTTCAGTGTCCACACTGAGCCTGTCCCTGCTATACTGCCGATGGAGCCGTCACCACCAGGTCTGGTTTTCTGACTTGGTCTTCTTTCCTTTCCCCAGGAGACAGTTGGAGAGCCCTTCTTCCTGCTGATCTGTGCCATTAAACAGCAGATTAACAAGGGTTCCATCGATGCCATTACAGGGAAGGCCAGATACACCCTCAATGAGGAGTGGCTGCTGAGGGAGAATATAGAGGCAAAGCCAAGGGTGAGTATCCATGTGCTGGGGCTTCCCCAGAGCTGAGATGAGAGGGGAGAGGGAGATGCCATGCTCATAGCATGTGGGTCTGCACAGCTTGTGAGAGGAACAGGCACCCAGACAAAAAGAGGAGAGGGTTTCTGATAGAAAGAGTTGCTCTCATTGCCCTGCAGCTTTTGGCTGCAACTGAGGCAGTAGCTCTGCCTCCCTGGTTTCTGAGCAGGTGTCTGTGGCAGCCTGCAGGCCTTCCTCACTGCCTGTTCCACTGTTCAATAGCTCTCGAGCTGGTGCTGGTAGTGGGCTCCAGCACTGCAGCAGACCCATCCTGCAGCAGGCTTAGAGCTTGTTTAAGCAGTGGAGCTTGGCCTGTTGCATCAAGCAGAGGCTGAGCAATGAGCTCTGGCAGCCCCATTAGTCACCAGCCGGAGCCAAGCAACTGAGGACATGGCTGGTGATGGGGGCTGACCCTTCCTCCTGCCTCGTGGTGGTCAAGCCCCATTAGCAAGGCAGCATGAGAGGGAGCTGCTATGTTGCTCCCTGTATTCTCCCTGCTCAGTTAACAGAGCCCTCCGCCCCAGGGGCTGTAAATCCGTGCCTCTCATGCTGTAAAGTGTCGATGGCCACATTAGTTCAGCCTGATTTCCATCAGCACGGGGCCCAGGGTGCACCAGCCAGAGCTGTGCAGGCACCGCAGCTTCCAAGCATTCTTGGGAGCCAGCAGAACCAGGCAGGTCATCCCTAACACAGCCTCTGCTTGCAGAACCTCAACGTCTCCTTCCAAGGCTGTGGGATGGATTCCCTGAGCGTCAGAGCCATGGACACGGACACACTCAGTCAAGTGAAGGAGAAAATTCTGGAGGCCTTCTGCAAGAATGTCCCCTACTCCCAGTGGCCAAGGGTGGAAGATGTCGACCTCGGTAAGGACCAGATGC
This sequence comes from Dasyornis broadbenti, assembly GCA_013397935.1. Taxonomy (NCBI): domain Eukaryota; kingdom Metazoa; phylum Chordata; class Aves; order Passeriformes; family Dasyornithidae; genus Dasyornis; species Dasyornis broadbenti. The sequence continues at coordinate 763,449 of VZRN01011459.1, read as the reverse complement.
ATGGGACCAGCCAGTCCATAAAATCCGATGAAGCACTTAATGTTGTGCAGCAGCTGCTGGTGGCTGTCTGAGCAGTGGGTGAAGCAGCACTGACAGCAGCGCAGACATCAGGGCAGCCATTTGGTCCCAGACCCCCTGGCCCCTGCCTCCTTTGGACTGGGGTCTCACTTCTCCCCTCTCTGTGTTCAGAGTGGTTCGCTACCAGCACTGACAGCTACATCCTGCGGGACCTCGATGACACTTCGGTGGTGGAGGACGGCAGGAAGAAACTCAACACATTAGCACATTACAAGGTAAAGCTGCCGACACCTCAGGGGAACTCCGCCTCCTCGGAGCCTGCCCGGCCTCCAGCGTGAGCTGCAGTTTCCCTCCAAAAACGGGATCATCGGGAACAAGCAGGGAGGTTGCCATAGCTCCATGAGAGCTTCCAGGGAATAGACATCTGCCCTGGCGAGCATCTCGTTAATATTGCAACACAGAGAAACTAATTAACACTCTTCATGCAAAACAAGTTATTACCGACAACAGAAAGAGGAGGGAAGAAAGCTCTTATTCCCAAAGGCCACCAGTCTGGCTGATTAGTATCACTGTGCTCTTGATCCGCGCTCCTGCTGAAATCGCAGCTACAGCTGTCAATGCCTGCTCTGAGAGCAGGGGCTGGGGATACCATTGAGGAACCAAAGCCAAAAATATGAGGAAACATGGCGAATCAGGTTGTTTTCTTGACTGTTTTTCTGTTTAAAATTAAATGAAACCAGAAATAATGATTTTCATAGTCCCTGGTATGCCTGGAAGCATAATCCTCACTGGTCTGTAGCCGTGCACGGAAAACAAAAGTGGAGCTGAGTGTTCATTAGTATGGTTATCGGGGTAACAGCCGTACTGCGGAGCTGTGCGCTGGCACGGTGCCCCTGCAGCAGAGAGGCTGCACCAGCCCCACAGGTCCGGGCTGCAGCCACTTCCTTCTCCCATTTGGGGAAAAGCAAACCAGCACCTGCACAGCACAATTCTCCTTCCTTTCCAATTACCTGGTGTTGACATCCAAAAATGTATCCTAGATACATGTATTTGCCCCATTTTCATCAGGTTTGAGAACCTCACTATCTTGTAATTGTATTGAAAATTCCCTTTTCACGTATTGGGGGGCAGGAGCAAGGCGGGGTGGGTTCAGAAGATATTTGTGGGAGAACTGTGACTGCACCAGCATTCTCCAGCTCCTGGGATCCCCCCAGGACCAGCGAGGCACTGATAAGGCCCCTACCATCATGACGTGTTCTTCCCTTCCTCCACAGATCCCTGAAGGGGCATCCCTGGCCATGAGTTTGACAGACAAGAAGGACACTACGCTGAGCAGAGGTAACATCTCACTCCTCCTCCCCTGCTGCTGGTGACTGGGCAGGAATGCTTGCATTGTCAGAGGGTTGTCTGTGGCTGGGGATGCTGGGAGATGCTGCCAGCCCCTGTTCCTGGGCGCTGTGGTGCAGTGGCTCTAAACATGGGCTATCCAGTCTCTTCCTCCCTCTGCCTCATGGGGTGCAGGGTACTCTCCCAGCCCTCGAGGTGTTTGCACCTTCCGTCTCACACCCTCATTGGGGGTTGGCATCCAATCTGCTGACAGACTGAGAGAAAGGAAGAATCTGAAACCACTTGGTTGAAAAAGTCCTCTCCTTCCCAGTTACATATATTCAGTCTTTTGCCAGGGCATTTCTAGGTTTCAGGCTGTGCAGAGTCAAACCAGACCAGGGGAGACAAAAATCCACACTGAACAAGGAATTTCAAACCCTGTTTCCAGGCCACCTGTACAGAGCCTAGCTCTCCCGGAGTCTTTTGCCTGCTGTGGCAAGGAGCTGCTTGGGACTGAGCTGCCCTGATGATGACTCTGGGAATAATCCTGGGAGCATGGGACACAGAGGGCGCAGCAGGGCATCACGGTGCAGGAGTGATGTGCTCATCCCTCTCTCATGCCCTCTTGAGTCTTTCTTTAAACATCCCTTGGGAGACCTCAGGTCCCCCTTAAAGTACCTCCTAGAGTACTTGCCACATGCCCCATAATGCAGTAAACAACCCCAAACCAAGGAGAAATGCTGAGATCACTTGTGAGAACGCCAGCTCGGTGTTGGAGTTCTTGGGGTTCAGCTGCCTCTTGACAGGGGGGTCATCGGCAGAGGTGGATTTCAGTTTGGGACCCCCAGCTGAGCCGCTGTGTCTCTCTTCTTCACAGTGAAGGATTTGGACACTGAGAAGTACTTCCACTTGGTAAGTATCCTGCTCCTGGCTGCCGGGATAATGGGTGCATGTGGGGGCCAGTGACTGCCATCCCTTCCTGCCCCTCCAGGGACTGTTGCATGGGAGCAGAGCCGTCACTCCAGGACACGTGCTCCGCAGTGGCATGGCACGTGTGGGGCTCTGCTTCCCCAGACTTGTCCTGCTGTCACCATAGCGAGGACGCTGACTGAGTGTACAGCATCCCTTGTCTCTCCCACACTGGAGTCTGTGGGTCCTGTTTGTTCAGAGCATGTGCTGAAAGTGGAGGAAATCTCAGCCTTGGTGATACTGATTTAATTTATGTCTGTCGGCTGTAGTGTCGGATGTATGAACAATCTGCATCAGGGCTCATTAGTTCTCTTCGGCAGGGTTCAAAGAGGTGCAGAAAGGTGATCTGTAGATAAGTTTTATCTGTGGATAAACTGAGGGACATGATAAAGAATTACCAGGATGGCAGAGAAATTGTTGTGTCTGATTGAGCTGTTGGCAGCCAAAGAGAGCTTAGGGCTGCGGTCAGAGCATGGCATGGCACAGTGTCCCTGACAGCATCCCGTGACGCTTTGGCTGAGTCACCTGCTGGGAGCTCCTGGCATTCTGCCTTTTTCCCGGGCTGAGCAGGTCCATGGGTTCCTGCTGATGCACTGTGCTGGAAATGTAAAGTGCTAAATGCTGCTAAAGGCCGTTATGAAAAAAGGTGTAATGGACAACAACATTTTATAGCCTGGTTTGGGTTTTTTTCTCTGCAAGAGTTTCCATGCTCAAGTAGAAGCAAGCGTGCACACACACACAGAGAGCAAGGAGGGAAAAGGGATGGGAAACCAACTGTTCACACGTGAAACAATGCCAGGATGGATGTCAATTGCCTGCTTTGTCATTATAGAGCAGTAATTCACTGACCTAACCAGTGGAATATTCATTTTTGTTTTGAAAAGGCCAGTATTCCTACATACTGTGCTTTTTCCAAATCCAGGAAAAGCTGGTTTCTGCAGAAGCCATGTGCATTGCTGCTGGGAGCCCAAGGTGCGGCCAGACAGGGGTGTGAAAGCCCAGTGGGGCAAGCAAGCCAGTGTGCAAAGGGAGAGATGGATGGGTTAATTTCCTTCATCAAGGGTGAGAGAGGCAATAAAGAGCACAGGCAAAACAAAGGTCAGAAAAACAGTATTATGAATCACATTTTTAAAGCCATATAAGGGTGTGTATATAAAGCAGTAACTGCTTTTTAATTGAATTTTATATGCAGTTGAAATTCTATGCTGAAAGGAAAATGTAGCGTGACACTTCCAGAGAAGAGTGCTCTGACCATGTGCTTTATCTGGGACCAGGTTCTCCCAACTGATGAATCCGTGGAACATAAGAAGTCCCACAGACAGAGCCATAGGAAGAAGGTCCTTCCGGAGATCTACCTGACACGGCTACTCTCCACCAAGGTAGGAGCCAGGCCACTCCCATTCCTTGGCAGGTGGGATTTTTTGTGGTCTGTAGGGAGAAGCCTGCTCCAGGGAAGGAGCGCTGCAGGGCTGGTTGCTCCCAGCAGGATTCCTGTCCTAGATGTCTGGAGCATGTTTAGTGAGGCTTCTCAGGGTCCCTCCAGCTTCCCAGCTCATCCTTGCTGCTGTGTGATTCCCCACATGATCTGCCCTGGATGGACTGGGGTCTGCGTAGATGAAAGGGATTATGGCTGCCTCAGGGCTTGTAATGCATAGCTGAGACCTGAACTCACCTCCCCAGAAAGAGATGCTGCTGGGACGGGAGATGGAGATGCTCAGCTGTGGAAGCAAGGGAAATGTCTGTGTGATCTGAGGTCAGAGCTGGCCCATCTTTAATCCCAGCATGGTGCCTCACTGAAGCAAAGATCACAAGGATGGCCAGCAGTCTCTGGTCTTCTTTGTCTGTGCTGTACAGAGCAAGCACAGATGTGAGATCCCAGCAGTAAGAAAGAAAATCTCCATGCCAAAAGAAATTAACCCCAAATGCAAGTTCATTATATTGCTATCCACAAACAAACCGTTCCCTCCCTGCTTTGACATCCCCTTTCTCGTCTGACTTATCCGACTTATCCGGCAGCAAAGGGTTTCCCCTTGTGTGCAGCCCCTCCACTGTTCTCCTGAGCTTGGGTGCTGCTGCTCTCCCCAGGGTCCGCTGTGTCCTTTGTCCTGCAGGGCACACTCCAGAAGTTCCTGGATGACTTGTTCAAAGCCATTCTCAGTATCCGAGATGATAAACCACCCGTGGCTGTGAAGTATTTCTTTGACTTCCTAGAGGAGCAGGCAGAGAAGAGAGGGATCACAGACCCCGACACTCTGCACATCTGGAAGACCAACAGGTTTGGAAAAGGAAATCTTTCTTCCTTCCATCTCTTAGGAGGAGCAGCTGCCAAACCCTGGTGTCCTGGACTAATCATTAGGTTGCTAGAAGTAGAAGAGAGACTTGGAAAACAGTGAGGATCGCAGAGAGGGCTGCAAAAGATGAAGCCAAGCACAGGATTGGAGAGCTTTAAACAAATATGGAGCTCAAGGGAATGGTGAGCTGAAAGAGGAGGCATGGGCAGACAAAGGGCAGAAAGAACTGGCACACAGAAATAATGAAAGGAGAAACAGGATGATGGGAGACAGCAATGGTGTTATCTGCAAGTACTGGAGATCTGAGACAAAGTCCAAAATGGTGTCAGATCTTGAAACATGGAGATTTTAAAACCAGCATGTTTGGATCCTTTTCATTTGCTTTCTGCCTTTTCAGCCCTTTCAGGAAAAGTCAGCCACTTTTCCTGACTTATCTCTGTAACTAAGCTGAGTCTCCAGGGTATTCACAGGACTCCGGGAGCAGGTGCTGTGACAATGGCATGCTGGTGAGCACCACAGCCCTGGGACCAGACTGAGCGGTGCTGAGGGACATGAGCAGCAGGAATGGGGTGGAGGAGCCAAAGTGAAGGGGAAATAGTGCAGGAAAGAAACCAGAGGATTTAGATGGAGAGAGCAGGGAGCTTGGAAGGAGTGTCAAGGAGAGGTTCAGCACTCTGGAGACTGGAGACAGGAACCGTTTCCAGCCCAATGTGTGAAAATTAAAACCAAATTTTACTGAGAGAGCAGGCATGCAGATAAAACCATTGGGCAACAGATCTGCCTACCCCTTACTACCTTCTTTGGCCTGTAGAGCATAGACTTACTGTGGCTTTCACTTCTCAGCTGCTGTGGAGGGTAGGAAGGGCGAGCAATAGACTGAAGCTGTGTTGTGGACAAATCAGCGGTGAAATAACTGAAGGAAAAAATTATGAGAGAGCAGAAAAAAAGACAAATGAAATGCATTTTGTGGGACCAGGCTCACTATCAGAATCAGATGATGGTTACTGTCAGGAAAGTGGGAAAAGGAGGTGACGCCATTGCTCCAAACAGCAGCAAGTAGGGAATACTGACTCAACAGACCCACACAGGCAAAGCTGCTGGTGCCTCTCTGGGCCTGCAGCTGCCTTGGGAGCTGCTGAGGAGCAGGGGCGTATGTGCCTAGAGAAGGCTGTATGTGCAGTCACCTGTCCATGCCGCATCCTCCAGCCTGAATAACTGTCTTGAGGGTGAAGGTGTGTGCCTGTCCCTGTATCTAGGCAGGGGTCTATACCAAGGGATGATGAAATAGCAGAACCCATCTCCTCAGCTGTCCCCTTTACTACTCACTTTCTATCATCATCTTTCCTGCATTTCCACCCATCTTCCTCTGGAACACAAAAATTCATCTGGTGTGTGTTCCTGGATCCTTCCCTTCGCAGCCTACCACTGAGGTTTTGGGTCAACATCCTGAAAAACCCCCAGTTCGTCTTTGACATTGACAAGACAGACCACATCGACGCCTGTCTGTCTGTGATCGCCCAGGCCTTCATCGATGCCTGCTCGCTCTCCGACCTGCAGCTGGGCAAGGTACCATTCGGCAAGGACACCGCGCTCCCGCTCAGGCAGTCACAGACATGGACCAGTCTGGGTGGGCAGGGACTGGCAGAGGTCACCAGCCCAGCCTCCCCCAAGCCTGGCCTCCCTCCAGGCTGGCTGGAGCCATTGCTTGGGCTCTTGCAGCTGAGTTTTGGCTGTCTCCAGGATGCATTTTCCCCTCTCTTCCCCACCCCTTTGTTCAGGCTTGAGCTTGAAATTTGCATGTTCTCTGTCACAGCAGACAGAGAGTGGGGACACACAGTCACAAGCAGGATGGACAAAAGGTAGGGCCCCAGCCTGGGGGACTCTGAGGGTGGGGAAAACCAACTGTGTGCTCAGGGTTACCCATCAGTTCCATGAGCTGTCCTGCAGCCACAGGAAAGTGCCTGCTGACTCAGCACCACATCTGAAACACTTCCTGACCCAGCTGAGCTGGTGCTGGAGCAGACAAATATTTTTTGCTGTTATTTCAGGCAGGGACATAATGTGGAACAATGAGCACAGGTGGAGGCCAGTTCTGCTCAGGGCACCAGTATGGGGCATGGGTAGACCCCACAGGGAAGCGCTGCTCCCCCAGTCAGGGCTGGTTTAGGGGACGCCATCAGCATAATGATGCCATAAAGCCACTGAGGGAGACCGTAAACTCCCCGTGACAGGATGGAAAATCATGCAGCTCCAGGTGAAGCTTCAGTCATTGCTCTCAGTGGTTTCTGCACAGCCTCCTCTAGGAGAGAAGCCCAGGAGGTGAGCCAGTCTTCCGTGAGCACATGCTGTGCCTGTCCAGGTGTCAGAGACCAGACCTGGCTCTCCTAGAGGTGTGAGGCTATTCAGGGCCATCCCACTGACACCATCCATCAGCACACGGAAGGTACTTGGCAAACACTGCCGCAGTTGGTTCTCTCCTCCTGTGCAGCATCTCCATCCCATACTGGCCATGTCCAGAGTGGGGCTGGAGCCCGGTGGCCTCAGCACACCAATGGGGGAGCTGAGTCTGCTCCAAGCAAACACAAGGCTGCATGGACCAGGTCCCATCTCCCACCCTCAGGCCCCACAAACGGTGCCGCAGGGCTGGCCAGCAGTAAGACATCCCATGTGCATATTCCTCTTTTCTCCTGCTGCCTTGGCTGAGCACAGTGTTGACATTTGAAACTTCCTGACATAAATAAGTTTTATTAAGAAATGTTGTAAATCACTCCCACTGCCCCCCCACCGCAGAGGCTGGTGGTGACAGTGTGTGACTTGGGGGACACCCTGCGGTGAGGGGGGTGGGCACTACGCCCTCAGCCCCAGAGCTGCAGGAAGCCTTTGCTGGGAGAGGTTAATGCTGGAGGAAGATCTAATGAGGGCTTGATTTTTTGTTTGTTTGGGTTTTGGTCTTTTCTTCGCATGTGTTACGAAACACCTACAATTTGTCCTTGTCAAGTGGCGGATGAGGGGAAGAGGGGTCAGCTGGAGTCAGACAGCAGATGGAAACATTTTTCAGGAATACAATAGCATAAGTGAATGAATTGTTGAATAGTGTGGGAAGAATAAATCCTCAGCATAAAAATCAGCTTACATGTACACGCAATGTATCACTGAGCATTTCCCAGGCTGGATTCTCCTCTTGGCTTCAGCACATTCCTCTCAATACCGCAAATGTGAGAGCAGACTCAGTCCTTACATCCAACAGTGCACAAGCAGTTAATAAACCAGTGCCCATCGCTTAATAATACAGACAAACCAGACACAAATTAAAAAACAACTTAGAAAAGAGGCAGCATTTTCCTTCATGCTTCCAAAGAAAAAAAAATAATGCTATGAGCAGGCTCTGAAAGTTGGCCATATTCTTGTAATGCCTTGTCACTGGGTTTGAAAATAAACTGCTGTGGGATCTGGTGCCTGTTTCCTGTTCCCCTTGCAGCATTAGCCAAGCTACAGATTGCAGCAGCAGATTGAAGTCACCCCAGAATCCCTATTCCTGCCTGACACAGCCAAGGATGCTGCCCGTGGGCAGAGCGCGCCATTCCCTCTCCTCTGCAGATCCCCTCCCCTCTCCACCTGTCAGAGCACTGGGAAGCAGTCCTGCACATGCGGCAGCAGGACATGGTGATCTCACTCCATTTGGTGTCCCCAAGCCTGGGGCAGTTCCCCTTGGGGATGCAAGACTAGGCTAGTCAGCCAAGTTCATTCCTGGGGTAATGATATCAGCAGGACAGGATTGCCTTGAGGTTAAAATTATTCATGCTGTGTTTGCAAGGAGGGCAGCAGGGTTGTGCCTCCACTGGTACAACCCAGATGTGGCTGGGAGGTTAAGGCTGCTGTGTCCAAGCTGACATTAATCAAGAGAACTCGGTGTTCTCTGTTAATTACTTTATGTGCACTCAATTTAGGCCAGGCAGGCTGGATTAGCCAATGCAAAATAAATCAAAGCTACACAAAAAAATCAAAAAGCAACATTTCAGCTGACGAAGTTCAGCTTGTAAGATAGCTTTGTTCTTTGGCTTAAGTCAGTGTGGCTGCTCAAGGAACTCCAGAAAATAGCTGCAGAAGCCCCTTCCCTTGTTGCCAGTTTCCACCTGCGGCACCACAGAGCACGTGTTTGATCTGGCACAGGCATGCTCCCTCACCTACAGAGCATCACCTGGCAGCAAGCCAGCCCACCTGACCCTGGGTGTGCTTTTAGCCTGCGCTTGCTGCAAATTAAAACACACACCCATCACCCCCTTTCTCTAGCATTGAGCTGATGGATGTTCAGCTCATGCTAGTTCAAAGGGCAGCGGGACAGTGCTGTGGCTCCACAGGCACATGGTGCCTGTCCACAGAGATCCTTGACCTGTCTGAGCCCTTCCACCATGAGGTGTCTGGTGCCTCGGTGCTGTCCCACCACACTCCTCTCTGGTGACAGCCAGGACCAAGCTGTAGCTGAGGTCCCTATCTGGTGTCAGTGCTTTGGTCAGGCAAACAGAATAATGTTTTCAGCCAGGAACACCACAGTGCCTGATTTCGGTGTCTCACCCTTGCTCCAGGACTCCCCGACCAACAAACTGCTGTACGCCAAGGAGATCCCCGAGTACCGGAAGATAGTGCAGAGATACTACAAACAAATCCATGACATGCCCCCACTGAGTGAGCAGGAGATGAATGCCCACCTCGCAGAGGAGTCGCGGGTAAGTAGGTGGAAGGGATGGGGTTGAGTCTGCAGGCTCATTGTCCTGCTGGAGCCTGGGAACAGCAGGGAATGCACACAGGCTGCAATCAGCTACTGCTTAAATGCTGGAGGGAACACACAAGAAAAGATATTTTGCCTGAAACTTCCACACACAAACTTCATCTGACCTAATTCCAAGCATCTTCAATTACTGCCAGAGCTGCAGTAAACACCCATGAGTTTGCTTGAGCCTAACTAGCTCTGGCACCGCTGGGAGTTGAGAGCAAAATTCAGTGCCAAAAAGCCAGGAAGTTTGGACAAAGATCTCCGCAGTCCTGCAGCCATCCAGCCAGCTGGCTCCCAGGCACAACTGCCTTGAGTCCCAGGCAGCCACTGGCAGCCAGCCCTGGTACCAGCCACAGGAGCTGGCAGCCACACTCCAGATCAGAGTCCTGCCAGTGATGCACCACAGGTTCCTCAAAATCAAACCTTCTCCCCAGGGTGTTTTAGCTTTGGACACTGAGCAGGATTTTTCTGTCGATATTCCATGGCACAGCTGATGTGCTGCCCCTTCCTGTGAAATGGCTTGGGGTATAGTAGGATAAGCAGTGCTGCCCAGTGTGGGTATTTATGGCTGGCTTTGAAAAGACTGAGACCCGTCCTGATGCAAGCAAATGCACCTTCCTTAAAAATCCAGCTGCACCAACGTAACAGTAAAGTCGGGCAAAATTTGCTTTTACTGTAGTCAGTGCCTGCTGGGTGGGCTGGAACTCACATGCTCCATCCTGCTAATATTCCCTCCTCTTTCTTCTGTCTTTATAAAGAAATACCGAAATGAGTTCAACACCAATGTCGCCATGGCTGAGATATACAAATACGCCAAGAGATACCGCTCCCAGGTGAGTGGGTTTTGCAGCACTTGGGTTCTGGCCTGCCTGGGAAGGGAGGAGCCATCACTGCAGTAACCCCGCAGGCAGGCATCTGTGTCCAGCCCCACAGAACAGAGATTATCAGGGTTGCATAATTGCAGTACCTATGTAATAGATGCATATGCAGATGCAGCTCCTCTTTGTCCTTTGGCTGGCAACTTCTTGGAAGAGAAGGCCAGCTATTCCCAGCTGATCTTAATGGCACGTGGCTGGGCTGGAGCGGAGAAGGGCTGCCAGGTGTGTAGACCCACAGATGCTTTCAGGAGAGCAAAATATGCAGTTAAGGTCCACACACAAAATATTTTGCACCTGATGTCCCTGCCCTGCCAAGGCAGCAGCCCTGGCTGGCTTCTGCCCCTCTACATCCTGTGGGCTGGTGCTGTGCTCTCAGCTCTATTATTGCAGTGCATTTTGGTCATATAACCCACCACTCTCAGCTGACCAGGGACCCTAGGACAGCAGGGGTGCCGGGGGTGTGAGCACAGGCGCTGTGGGGCTGGATGGACCCTCCCCGTTGGAGCTCCGGCTGGGATTTGGGCTCCACAGATCTGGTGGGGGGAACTGGGCTGGCAGGTGGGCACCCCACCCTGCTTCACACCCCACCTGCCTGTGTCTCCCACAGATTGTGGCTGCCCTGGACGCAAACCCCACGACAAAGCGCACCCAGCTCCAGCACAAATTTGAGCAAGTGATTGCGCTCATGGAGGACAACATCTATGAGTGCTGCAGTGAAGCCTAGGCCGGCTGCAGCCCTAGAAGTGACCTTTCTTGCAGCACAGTGCCACAAGGAAACCTACCTTCAGCCGCAGGCACACCTTGGTCATCCTCAAACCAGCCTTGTGGAGGGGGTGGGCCTGGCCATGGCTGAAAGTTTCCATCACCTCATAAGAAGCCGCAAGACCTTTCCGAGCAGCTAAAACTCCTCTGGTCTTCACTGTGGCACCCATAATTTATTTGCTGTTGCCAGCCAGAAATGGAGGGGTGACACTTGTGGCAAGCTCAGTTCACCACTTTCCCCTTGGTCAGCACCCAAGCAGTCAGCACCCCGTGCATCTCTGTGCATGGTTCCTCAGGACAAGGGATGGGGCTGCAGAGGCTGGAACAACAGACACAAAGCAGAAGGGTCACCTCAGGGAGTAATGACCACAGACAGCAAAGACCATCAGAGCCTGAGCTCCCTTCCACGCCATCCCTCCAACATCCTTGTTTTTCCAACACCAGGGACTCTTATCAGCTGTTCACTGTCTGCTGCATTTTGTGTATTTTTGTGCCTTTTAATTTTTGTACTGTATGTGTAAACATAATCACTCCTCCATCTGAGACCTGAGCAACACAGGGAACTTGGAGCTGAGACAAAGCAGTTACTTCCCAAGCAGCTAAGGCATGGTGAAAGCACTTTATCCCTAATGGAGACAGCTGTTTGGGAGCTGGAGGGAACGCAGTTTGTGTTAGCATGAGAAGGGCTGTTCCACCTTTCCTGGGTTCTTGTCTCTCACGCATGGTGAGCTGGAGGTGCAGTGGGTAGGTGAACATCCCACCACCCAGCCAGCTGGTCACAGGCATGGTCCTAAACTGGATGCAGCAGGTGAGGGAAGGACCATGCCCCTCACTCCTGGCCCCACCATGCTGGCTCCACGCGTGTCCATGGCACTGCCCCACCTCAGCCTCAGTAATTCTGTTCATGCCAATAGGGCCAGCGCTCGCCGACAGCCCTCTGACAGTGGCCTCAAGCCACACGCAGGGCAAACACCAGATAGCTTTGTCTCTCCCTCTGCCTCCAGCTGTGGCCGTCACCAAACACGAGGTCAGTGCTGCAGAGGTGTCTCCTAAAGCAGCTTGTTCTGCTTGCTTCGGACCCAGTCGCCTGGCTGGTACCTGAGAGCAGCCAAGAGAGTGGGGCTTGGCTGCACGGCCAGCCTGTTTCCAGCCCTTAAAGGGAGAGGGACTGGACCCAAACCCCGGCAGCCCAGCACTGACACAGGCCAGCAGAGCATCTCCAGCACCCACAGCTGCAGACTAAGGCAGAGAGCGTCCCAGGCTCAGGCTGGGGTCAGTGAGAGGGTCCCACCGGCAGACAAATGGAGCTTGTCCAAGGCTAGACACCCAGTGCCACCCTGCACCATCCGCACAGGGGCAACCCCCAACCCAGCTTGGTGGCCCGTTCTCCTTCCTGCCGCCTGGGAAGCTATGACTGCTCTGGTCTCCAGTGTCACACAGGCCCTCTGCAGAGGCGGGACACAGCCAACGCCATGTGTTCAAAGCCAGCATTCCCGCAGGGGCAAAGGCTCCTGCCCACAGGGCTGACCCACCACGGTTCTCACTGCCAGACAGGAAAGAAACAAAGTTACTACCTCACTGCAGGAGGGTGTAAGGGAAGCCTTCATTAGTCATCCAGCTGACTAGGGTGCAGCCTGGTATTAGATGACTTTGAACACCGAAACTCCTGAGTGATTCACTGCCATGGACAGGTGGTCTTCATTCCATCGTTTCCAGTAATGCCACATTTGTCAGAAACCAGAACATGAGAGTGTATGTGTACATAGATATCTATTTTAAAACAAACAATAGACTTTATCCAGTATGTTAAAAGGTTGGGAGGGAGGGGAGGAAAGGGGGAAGAACAGAGGTTTTTTTAACAAGAACTACAGAAAAAGTACTTACACTGTGGAGGTCTCAATGTCTTTGCTGAGGATGTGGCTTCAGAATAGAAACTCTAAGAATGTAGCTGGGCTACATTTTATTTTGAAAGTGATTTCACAAAAATTTCTTGTTTTTTTTTCTTTTAGAAACTGTGAATAGCTGCCAGAGATGTAGGCAGGCCCAGCACAGGAAAGGTCAGGGCAAGAATGACCAACGTAGCAGAGAATGTTGAGCTTGGCTGGAGGCAGAGAAAGGGCCATGGAGCTATAGCCCCATGTTGTTTATTACAGGGAAAGGATACAGGTGAGCCAAGAATAAGCAGAGTTTGTCTCCAGGTGCTGTGACTGAGCCACGCTTTGGGGCTATTGCTTTATTATTTAATTTTTTTCCAAAGCCAAAAAAGAAAAAAAAAAGTAGTTGCTACAACCATTTAAAGGAACAACTTTTAACAGAGTAAATCTTGAGGGTTTGTAGTGTTGCCTGAACTTCCAAGCCCTTTGTAACATGTTTTTAAACTTTGGCACGTGTTGTGGGTGTAGTGCCCTTACCTGCTGTGTAGTGGAAGTGGCAGACTCCTGGCAAATCCTATCTTTGTAATAAAACAAGGTGCTGAACCTGTGGAGTACAGTTCCTGCCAAGCACGGGGGGAGGACACACATGAAGACGCCTGCACAGAGAAAAATTTTGCACATGCAAGACGCACTGTGTGCGGGGTCAGCAGCCCCGTGAGAACAGGTTTGTACCCCTCAGGGCTGCAGAGCTCACTGCGGCCACACACCACTCCCACAGCCGGCGCAATGGCTCCCTCCCAGGAAGGACCAGGCACGGGAGAGGATGACTGGTATGACACAACAGCACCCGAACTGACCAACACTGTGCACATGAAGTAACCCCACAGAAGCAGCTGAGGCCAGGCACCCTCAGCCCTGCCAGGTGCCCAGCCCATGGGACAGTGCCTCTCCCCAGCCCCAGGGAGCTGCCCCCCTATACCGCCAGAATTGAGTCTGTGGCTTCAGCACCCTGACACCAGCTGTGGCCCGGGGCCCGTAATGACCGTGGCATTGCTAAATCTTCCACCTCCCAAAGTAAAAACTCTGCTTTCCAGACACCAGAGGAATTTTCTTCTTCCACTAGAAAATTAATTCTTTGCAAAGCTAAATCCAGCCATTAAGTTACTTGGCCTCTCTCAAAGCAAGAGAGCTTTGCATTTCACACCTGGTGCCTAGCGAGAGGAAGGACACAGCCCCAGCCTGGCGCTGTTGGAGATATTGCCACACGGGTGAGTGGTGCTCTGGGAGGCCACACCCATCCGAGAATCCAATGAACTCCGCTCAGTTCCTGCTGCCGCATTCCCCACCCCGTCTCTGGGGGGACACAAGTTCCAGCTCCATTAAAATAGACCAACACAGTCAAGGCTGAAGTTTAGAGAGATGTTCGTTTGCTCAGCTCTTGCTTAAGCCCTGAAGCAAGGCCAGGAGCCTTGGAGGGCAATGGCAAGGCCAGTTGCAGATTAACAAAATCCTCTTTAGAAAGAGTTTTACTTCCACTTATTTTCTCCCACCCAGGAGGACTGTAACCCTTTACACAATCAGCATGACCTTCAGAAGGTCTCTGCTCTGCGCAGAGCAAAAGAAATCCAGGCACTTGAACATATTAAATGAAAGTGTGATACACTGACCCACAGGAGCTCACAAGAGAGGTTTGTAGGTGGGAACAGTGCCACAGAGGTAACAAGAGCACAAGCTATGCTGGAAGCTACAGTAACAACCCGAACTTGTTTTTTTGAGCCCTAAAACACCTTTCTCTTCCTCTTACTATAGCTGAAACACAAGCTGCTTCACCTGTGCCGGGAGACACTTGCCCATGGCATGCACCCAGACTTGCTGCTCTCGTGCTCCCGTAATCCCAGCTCAGCCAGGCATTAGCACAAGGGCAGCCCGGAGGACAGAGGGCTGGACACCTCACACAGGCTGTGGAATCCTGGTGCCCACAGCAAAACTGGCCAAGCCTGAGCTTCTCTGTTCCTGGGGGTGTCACCATGCTGTATCCCGTGGGTCTCAGGGCTCCTGCCTATCACCTGGCAGAGGGGTTCACTGCCAGCCTACACACACACACAGCCCCCAAAGCCTGGCACCACAGTAGGGGACACACGGGGACAGAGAGAGCACCTCTCCATGAGGCCAGGCAGCAAGGCAGCTGCCTACAGCATCAACACTACACCATGCCATACAGGCTGAGGACAGGGCTAAGGGATTTTGGCACTGAGAGGTGGAAGCGCACAGACTGCAAGCAGGGCAACAATCATGCCATTACATGAGACAAGTAAAGAAGCTTTATTAGAATGAGGTGAACACAGAGTTAAAACCTGTCCTAGAGACTGAAACCAGCCCAGACCCCAAGAGCCTGGGGCCAGCTGAAGTAGGGCTAAGCTCCCTATGGAGCCTTTTTGTTCACTGCCCCAGGGGCTGCCTTCTTTGGCTTAGCCTTCCCCTGCCCAGCTCCTGGGGTCACCCGGGGCTTCTTTTCCTGGTCTTGCCCTCCCTGTGCCTTTGGGGCATCCTGCTGTGACCCCCTGGACACCTTCCCCTTGCCCTTTCCCCTGGGGGCCTTTTGGGGCCCCTTCAACCCAGCACTTGCAGCACCGTCACTTTCGCCCTCTCCTGCATTCTCAGCAGCCAGAGCTGCACTGGGTCCTGAGCGTCCTTTTCGGGGGGCCTTGCGGTGGTGAGCTGCTCTCGGGGACCCTGAAGATCCTTTCTCAGGGGCCTGGGAGTGGTTGGCAGCTCTCAGGGGCCCCGAGGGCCCTGTGCCATGAGCCTGGGGCCAGTCAGCAGCTTGTGGGTTCTTTGCTCTATTGCTCCTGGGTTTCTCTGCTGCCTGTGGCTGGGCCTGGAGGGAAGGGAAGAGAGCACTTCAGGGTGTTGCCATGCCATGAGCCATCCAACCCCGCTGCCGGCCCTTACTGACATTCATGGGCTTCACCTTCAGCTTCGCGGCTGTCGGCTGCTGCTTCTTAGCCCCTGTGGAAGAAGGGGCAGTGGATGAGTCCAGGTGGGGCCAGGCAGCGTGCGGTAGCTCATAGCACCAGCAGCCCTTTACCTTGCTGTCGTGCTCCTGCTACGGGGGCCCGGGGGACCTTGACAGTCCCTTTCTGTCCTGGCTTTGGGGCTTGTCCTCTGTCAGGATCTGCCTGGCCCAGTTGCTGCTTCTGCTGTGACTTCCTGAGTGCTAACTGGAGGCGAGAGAGGGGTGTCAACAGGGCCAGGCAGCACCTCAGCCCCCAGCCCTGTGGGTCCAGCAGCACTCTCTCACCTTGAAGGTGCCAGTGGCCCCCACAGCAGAGGAGTTGTGGGGCCGCACCAGGTCCCCGCAGCTCAGCCCCTTGCTCAGTGCCTGCTTCAGCAGGTACTTGAGGCGGATGGGGTCCACAGTGGGGTATTTGGCCAGGATGAAACGCTTGATGGCAATGACAGAAGCACCCTTCTTCTCATCGTGGGCCCGCAGCGCCTCTTTGACCATCTGCAGGGTTGGAGGGTGGTGGGCCCGACAGTGCGGGGCTATGCCAGCAGCTTTGGCTGCTGAAAGAGGCACCATTTGGGTCTGGAGTCCAGTCCCAAGACATTCACACCCCCAGGGGCTGCAAAGCCCCCAGAAGCCAAGCAGCCACAACCCTGCTCATCCCTGCAGTCTCACAGGGACCACAGCCACCATAGCCCAACCAGAGTTTGAGCCAAACCCCAGCTCTGAGGGACCCCACAGCATTTGCAGACCCCTTACCCAGCTGAGGCTCCATGGCAGCACACACCAGCCCACAGTCCCAGGCAGGCACAGGCAACTCTACCCACAACACCACAAGCCCTGCTCCCATGCCCTTCTTACCTCACCTCCATCCAATTTATTTGATGAGCAGCCTGTCTGCAGGTGCTGGTTGGCAGCTGCTAATTGATCTGGTCGAAGCCTTGGTGGGAACTGGGGTCTGGGAAGTTGAGGGCCCTTTGCCAAATCTTTGTGAAGGGCTGGAGGGAGAAGAGCCACACCTAAGCAGAGGGTTTGGAGAGGCATGAGAGATGGGGAGTTTGTAGGGTGATTGCCCTGAACAGGCAGATGAAAGGCATCTACCTACTGCTAGGTGGATGTTGGGGTGCTGGGATTGCAGCTTGCTGACAACACTTGTTGTGGGGTGCACAGGGAGCCAGCGCAGAGCATGGGGCCCACACAGACCCATTGCCGTGTGCTGGTGGGATGTGCTGTCTCCCTTCACCAAGTGTGGATTCACTGGGAAATGAGAGACTGATAATGGTGGGGCAGGGGAAGCAGGGGAAGATTCCACAAGTGAGAGGAGGAAAATGAAGAGCTGCTTGTTTAGCCAGCAGAGGCAGGAAGAGCAACTCTCCCCCAGTATCCCCAGGTGTCACGAGAAAGACAACCATTTGCCCTTGCCCACTGAATCCCACTGTGTCCAGGGGAGAGCACTCCCAGCCCCAGACCTGGGCAGCCATGTCACCTCCATGACCCCTCCATGCAGGCACCTGTGCTTGTGAGGAGGACCTGAGTAAATCACCAATGGCTCTTTGGTGTAGAAAGAGTGCAAATGTCCCCACTGTGGGGACTGCCCTCTTCACGCAGGACTCACAGGGCTTTCGTGTGCATTGTCTGTTGGAAACATGAAGAAGCTGTAAAGCAGAATTACGTTATGGTAGGACCGGCTGATGGCCATCTCAGCAGACCACAGCAATGACCCTGCAAAGCACTGCCCACGGAGACCTTTGTCAAAGTCTGCGGCCACATCTTGAGCCCAAGGGCCAGATCCTGGATGAAGTGTCAGTAGGAGCCAGGTCTGTAGCAAGGAGCTGGGAGATAGACCCGATGCCTGGAGCCCCATGAGCCCTCTTCCACCAGCCTGTTTCTTGCTCCATTTCCTGTCCATTTCTGAATTCCCCGGGAAGGGGACAATGGGAACACTGGAGGGCTGCAGGGGCTGGCACCACAGAAGGTTTGGGTGGATCCCCTCATCCTGGATCCATCTCTCACCTCTCTGGTAGCGCTGTGATGCCTCTGGCACCTGGCTGAGCGGCAGGGGGGTCCCAAACCCTTGCTTGCCCCTAGCACCACCCGCAGCAGCCAGGTGGCACAGTGTGGGGAGACAGCCCTTAGGCTTGGAGCCGAATCTTGTGCCAGGGCTGGTCCTCCGCAGGCAGGAGAATCACTGTGCCAGGCACCACCACACTCCTGTGGAGCACAGCCTCATGGACAGCAAATAAACACTGAATCCTCTCTTCCCACCAAAACCACCTCCCAGATTTGAAGTACATGAATCAGACATCAGCCTAAACACTGAATTATTCATAAAACTCTAATCTTTAGATTTCACTGAATATGCAGAAGTATCAATAAAAAAAATAATGAGAGAATTGTACTTGCAAATTGCTCTTTATTAACGGTTTAACTTGCATGGGCTCTGTATGTTCCTTATTAGTCCTTGCAAAGCTGCATAGGATTAGAAATCAGAGAGGATAATAATGTACAAAAATAGTTTCAAATGTTGATAACACTGAACAGGGAGAAAAACATCTTATTTGTATAACTGAACTAAAAATAAAAATGAAGAACACTGCTACAATTGCAATATGCCATCTTCTAGTGCTTTGAACATATGTCGGCATCACTGAGCCATATGCTGCTGGGTCCTGCCTGCTGCGGCGTGGGGGGAGCTCAGCCCTGCACCGGGCAAGCCTCAACATCACAAGAGCTGCCCAAAACCTCCCGTTGGGCCGAGGCCAAACTGACCACGGCCAAAATGGGGAGGGGCATGGGGGAGCTTGTTGGGGGCTTGGCCCTAGGGGTCCAAAGATGCCTAAGGAAGGGAGGTGGGACTGCGAGGAAGGGATGCTGCGGGACATGGAGCAGGGCTGCTGCGGAGCGTGCAAACTCTGTCAGTGTGCTGCTGCGCCAGTGCTGGAGGACTGAGCACCGAGCTGTCCCTGAGCGCTGCAGCCGCACACGACTGTGCTGTGCTAGCAGGGTCCTCCCTGCCTCCTGCCCGACAGGCAGGACCTGTGCACCGCTATCTGTCCCATACCCCCTGGAGAAATCACGGTGCCTCCCAGCACTTCTGGCAGATGGGACAGGGACAGCAACAGGGCTGGAGCTGGGAGCATCTGGGGCGCTTTGCAGCAGTCAAACCTCCTCTGGGCAGCCAGAGCATGATGGGGCTGAGCAGCTGGGCAGAACTGACTGGGATCCATCTCTGGCAACAGAACTGGAAGTGGCCCCAGCTCTGGCCCTGGCAGCAGCAGATGCAGAATGTGCCCTGGCTGGGATGTCAGGGTGGGTTGAGGGAGGCAAGGACAGCTCTGCCATGCCTGGACCATGGCAGAGCTCTCTGACCCAGAGACTGCACTCAGAGAAGGGGCATGAGCTCTCAGCAAGTCAACAGAAATGCATGGATTTATGCCAGAGGAGCTAAGCCTTTGCATTTTAATTACAAAACGTGTACACATTTTCAGCCTTGTTCCCAGGGTTCCTAGTGCCAGGAGCGAGGAGCCCACCCCAGAGGGCCTTGGCCATGGCGAAGCAGAGGCGGGTGGTGGTGGCAGTGGGGCTAAGTTCATGCTCCCAGGTGGCATCCCAGGGACTGGCTGCTCCGGTGGGGCCTATGCAGGAGAGACCTGGCTGGTGGAGACAGAGGAGGTCTCTGTCTTGCCAGCAGACGTGTCCTCATCACCCAGTGGGTTCTTGCCGCAGCAGAGGGTTGTGATCATGCAGTTACGGAACTGGAAGAGAGGGAAGCCTGGGGTGACGCAGGTAGACACCGTGCAGCTTTTGCTGCAGAGCTGTCTTTAAGCCCAGCAGAGCTGCTTGGAAGCCCCCAGGAGGCACTGTGCCAATGGAGTCTCCTGCCCCGCTCTCTGCTGCCCACCCCATCTGCTGCCAACCCTGCCTGATGCAGTCCTGGCTCCTCCAGGTGGGCTGGCCTTGCATTTGTGAGATTTATATAACACCAAGGATGAGCTGCACTGTCAGCTTCCCATGTGCCAGGACTAGATCTCCTGGAAACAACCCCTGCTCCAGACCACTGGCACCTCAACTTGCTGTAACTCTCTGCCAGCTGTCATAAAGAGAAATACAAAAGAGGAGTTCCCTGGCACCCTGCCAGTTACCTGTTTGTTCATTACAATGTAGATCACGGGGTTGTAGATGGCGGAGCTCTTGGCAAAGAAAGCTGGGATGGTCATGAAGATGGGCCCAAAGTCTGATCCCTGGTTGGTAAAGATGTAGAATGCAACGCTGGCATAGGGGACCCAACAGATCAGGAAGGCGATGACCATGATGATGACCATGCGAGTCACTTCTTTCTCTGCCTTCTGGGTGGTGGCAGACTCCTGCTGCTGGGCAGCAGCCTGTGGGCAGAAGGGAAAGGAAACGTGGAGCCAGTGGGTGCTGCACCGGTAGGGACATGGGGTCAGGGTTCACGGTAGTCAAGCTGCTCATCTGGAGTTTGCTATTTCCCTCTTCACGGATGGCCAGGCTGGCTCCTGGAGGGCCCTTTCTGTCACCAGTCTTGAGCCTGGTGTGGGCCCCTTCCCAGCGCTGGGGATGAGGGTAGCCCTACAGCCACTGCATATGGCAGGTACCCACCTCCTTGACAGTGCAAACCAGGTTCCCATAGCAGAAGAAAATGATTGACAGCGGGATCATGAAGTGAACCACAAACATGTAGATGACAAAAGATTCATTGTTGACCTCTGGCTTCAGAGTGTAATAGTCAATACCGCATGAGCATTGCATGCCCTCAGGGATGTACCTGCAAGGTGAGCCCAGCAGGTCAGCACCTGGCAGAGGAGACCGGCTGGAAGCCACAGCTGAGCCACCAGCCAGGCTCCCACCCCCCTGATGTTGGGCCCAATGCCTTCCCTACCTGGACCAGCCGAAAAGTGGAGGAGCTGCACATGCCAAAGCCATGATCCAGGAGAAGGCAACACCCATGATGGCATGGTTCTCCCCAAAGCGGAAGTTGCTCATGGGCTTGCAGACTACTACGTATCTTTCGATAGCCAGAACCACCAGTGACCAGAGAGCAATTTCACCTGCACCAGGGAGAAGGATGGAAAGGGACACAGGGACTTTGAGCAACAAGAAGAACACCCTGATGGCAGCATGAGTCCTTCTCAGACTGGTGTTCCTGAGGACAACCCCTGACAGCATCTCAATCTTCACCAAGTGTTTGGACAGATAAATGAAGAAAGGTCAAGGGCAGGTGTGGTAGGACAGTATGAGAAGTCTCCTGCTCACTGTACTGCTGGCCCACAGGAAGCACTTTGCTGCTATGTTTTGAGATCCATGGCAGATCCCACCATTAATCGCAGATAGCACCTGCACCTGCAAGCCTGTGGAATGCAGCAAGTGCCCATCATCCCAGGATTTCCCCTTGCTACTCACAGCTTCCCAAGAAACTTGTGCCACAAGGACCAAACCAGTAAAACAGTAATTGTGGCTGAAGGCTGAGCTGCATGGAGGAGGGCATTTTTAGACACAATTTCTGTTTAACATCTGTTTGGTTCCATGCCAGGCTGGCATGGGGAGGAGAGCCAGCTCTGCTCACCTCTACCACCATGCACCACACCACAGCCAATGGCAGATTCAGCCCTGAAAAATGGGAGGGAAAAAAAATTGTCATCTTTCGAGTCAGAAAGTGAGCCAAGGAGATGTGCAAATCCAACAACTGCAAAATCTGGTATTGGCTGCTTTTCATTGCTGCACTGGGATTCTCAGGATATTACGGTGGCTCCCAAAATAAAGTTTTAAAAAAAACTGCCACTTGTCCCTTTCTTCACCTCCTACCTGGAAACACGGCAATGGCCTCAGTCCACATAAGCAGCAGATCAAAGACGTTCCAGGTACCACATTCTTCCAAGATCATCTGTGTGTTTTCCCTCCCACTCCTAAAATCTGGTGAAATTCCTCACAGAAGGCTTTTGAATATTTGGAAAACTTACCTCCCAGTGTGGCAAAGAAGCCTTCGAGGTAGCACCCTGTTACTCCAAAGACAAAGTACCCATTCATGGAGGTATACATGGTGGTTGTGAAGCCTCCAAATACCATGAAGAGATCGGCGACTGCCAGATTCAGAAGGATGTAGTTTAGAGGTGTCCTGAGCTTCTTGTGCTGGATGGTGACATACAGCGTGAGAAAGTTGATGGGGAAGCCAAGCAGGATCAACATGAACATGTAGGCAGCCAGCGCTGAGAACTTCCAGGGCTCAGCCAGGTAATACTGAGGGTACTCAAAGGGGCTCCGCACCACCCCGGTCTTGTTGGACATGGGCACGTAGAAGTCTTGGCCTTCTGTCCCATTCATGCTTGCAGTTTGTGAGGTGTTTTTTGCTCTTACTCTGGGAGTTCTTTTGTGCAAGGGGGAAATCGCCTCTGAAATGGAGTTCCTGCCACCCCTCAGCCTTCACTGTCACCCCAAGGAGAACCAGCTATGCTCTGCTCTGCAGGGCACCTCTTATAAAGTGCCCCCACAGTAAGCTCCAGGCACTGGTGTCAGCACAATTCGAGCTTAGAGAATTATTAATCATAATCATCCCAGGGTAATTGGCTTTCCTGGGAAGGTGTTAAGGTGACAGCTGTTTCTGGCCAGTGCTATCATTGTTGGAGACCATGGCTCATGTTCACACATACAGAGAGGCAGCTCTGCACTGCACCATTTATTTGGAGGGGCTCAAAACCAGGCAGCAGCTCCACTTGCACAGCCTAGCTCTTCCTTTCCATTCCCCTCTAACAGGAGGGACACCTGTGGTTCAAACCCCAGGACTGTGGGTTTGGGGGCTGCAAATGGTGGCTGCACTGGACAGGGCAGATGTGGTGTGGTCCCTCACTGCCAGAGGGGTGTCCCAGCCCCATTCTTACATGTGGAATGTGCATCTATGGGGAATGTGCATCTATGACAGCAGCCAGTCCCCACTGGGCAGCCATCCCCACATAACTGCCAGTCCCTGTGGAAGGCTGCAGAAGGCAGCATGACCAAACCTTCTTCACATGCTCCAGCCACCTCTCTACTCAGGATTTTGCTGTGGAGGTTTGACCACCACAGTGAAACACTGGCTACCCTGGCAGGTGACCAGGTGTGCCATCTCCTCTGCCTGGCTTTGTATATGATTTGGGTTATGCCAACCATGATAATACCTAATTATTGATTACACCTAATTATTGATAACACCTAATAAAAAACCTAGTCCATCTCTCCTGGACTGGAATCATTCTGCACTAGAGCTGAGAAGGCTGCTGGACCAGGACACTGATGAGAGGTTCAGAGCTGAAGCCAACACTCAGCCTCATATGCTGGTTGACAGACAACCTCAGTCTCCTCAAAACTTGCATAATCATCAAACTATACAGGGAAGGTTATTGTTGGAGCCTTCCATGTCCTCTGTATCTCTCGGACTCACCACTCTGCGTACTCCGTTGTGCTTGAAACATTCCTTGTACCAGCCAGCAGCTGAATTACACATTTCTTAATTTTTCAGAGGCAGTAGGACAAAACATATAGGAGGTGAGCACATGGAGACTGTTTGCTCTACTCCTTTGTAGGTGGCAGAGGCTGGAAGGGAGTTGAGCATCCACTTCTGCTTGCTGTTTTGGCTGCACTGGGGGCTGAGCTGAGTGTTCCTCATAGCCAGGAGTAGGTCCTCACCCAGCACAGGAGGATGTACCTGAGCTCCTGGAACTCATGGGTGCAAGGTGGGCAGAAGTTCATGTCCTCTTGGCCTTAATAAACTTCCTCCAGTCCTGGCTCTGTTTTCAGCAATGTTCTTGTAGGTTAGTTTAGCACTAAGTTTAATGGAAAAAAAGCACAAAGTGCTGTACTCTCCTTAGAGCAGAGACCAAGCTGGGAAACCTGCTCTCCAAGTGGGGGAGGTGGAAGGGGCTGAAGTGCTGGCACCACAGACTAAGGCAGACCTCGCTGGCAGCCCAATGCAGACCACAGTCTCTGGACAGTCCCAAAGATCTTCTCCTTAGCATGAAAACACCACATCCTCACACACACTCTGCTAACCCGAAGTTCCTCTCAGTTAATTTCTCACACTTGTTGCCAAGGCCAGAGCAGTGCCACCTTCTAACTGCAAAAGCAGCTGTTTACACTTGTACCTGGGCACACAGGGATTAAAGGTTTATTTCCTAAAACACCTTAAGGAATAAGCCACTGCTGAGGTAGCAGCTGCTGGACAGAGCTTAGGGCTGGTGTGCGTCACCACAGGACACAGCAATGGGACGCGCAGACAGCAGTGAGATAGAGGAATGGGACAAATTGCTCACAACAGCTTCCAACCAAAGTGCCTTGGTGGGACCTCTTTTACCTTCAGGCACTCCTCAGCATGAAGTCAGGTGGCAGAGTCCATAGCATAGAGCAGCCTGGACTAGAAAACCTTCATCACGTATGAGACATGCAGAGTGTTTCTGCCCAGAAAAGCTCAAAATGCTTTTTAAAGCCAGACTGTACTCACAGAGTCGTTAAAAAAAACAAAAAGCTTCCTTGCTTTGTCCATTTTGTCTCTGTGTCACAGCAAATCCTTTCTCTTCACTTTTACAATTTTGCAGTTCCACTGGCTCTGCACAGCCAGCTCAGTTCCAGAAGGAGCTGAATTCCACCCTGGCTCCCATCTCAAACAGCATTGTTTATCCATGTCAATAGTAGAGTCTTCACTGCAAACAGTGACAGCTGAGTCAGAAAGCAGGCGAGCTGTAATTAGAACAGAATGTTTTTAAAGTGGTAAATCAAGCAAACTTGGTCAGGAACCACTGAGTGACTTGGAAACCCAACAGTGCGATTGCAGGGTCTCCTTTTCCAGAGGAACTCGACCAGACAGACATCCCGTTTCACGTGCAAAATACTGCTCCCGTAGGAGCTGCTCTGCCAGCACCAACCACCTCAGCAAGTTGCTCGTGTCCTTTCCCATTCAGGGTAAAGGCAGGCTGGAACAGACAGGTTGCCATCACAACAGAACTCGTGGCAACACAGGCACAGTTTAGACAGGATTAAAGTCAAGAGGCACATCGCTTCCCAGCTCCAGGTGAGCTGATTACCTACAAGAATCTTCCCGCTGATGGGGGAATGACTCTGTGACCATCCTCGTAAGATTCCCCTGCCTGGGACTACGTTAGTGTTGTGGCACGGAATCCACTTCCCTCACAGCAGCGTGGGGGTGCTATGCCTTGGTGTTTAAACCAGCACTGGGAATACACCGGTGCAGTAGCTGGGGCTGAGCACTGGGGTCTCCATTCTCTGTGCTCTGTCCTCCTCAGCAATAGACCAGAGCAGGCAGGGAGCAGAGAAGGACAGAGCTGAGACAGCTGGCCAAAGGGGTGTGCCAGTCCTGATGATGTTGTGCTCCAAAATAAAAACTCAGGGAAAGGAGGAAGAAGGGAGGATGTGGTGTTTGTGGTGTTTGCCTTCCCAAGTGACGGTTACTCATGCTGAGCCCTGCTCTCCAGGAAGCAGGGAATAAATTCCTTCTTGCTTTGCTTTGCTTGCATGCAGAGCTCTGCTTCAGCTATTAAACTGTCTTTATCTTAACACAGGAGTTTCTTGGCTTTTGCTCTCCTACTTCCTCCCCAGTGCTGTAGGGAAAGCGAGCCAATGTGGGGGCTCAGGTGCTGCCTGGGACTGACGCCCCCCTACCCTGCCTCGTGCCTCCACAAGAGGCTGCAGCAGAGGGCAGCAGGTCCATCTCCTCCCACCTGCAGACACAGCTTGCCCTCAGCTCACAACTGACAGGATGCTGGGGACACCCTGCTCAGCAGCACTCCCTTAGCACAGCCCTCCACGGCAGCACCACAGAGCACTGGTATGCTCACGTACGCACAGCCTCACATCCTGCACCTTAACCAGGTGAATTCCACACACATTCAGCCATCAGCTGCCCCGGGTTGGCTGTGAGATGCCCCCAGTGCCATGAGTAGTGGAACTCTTCAGATTATATTTGAAGGGCTCTAAACTCTAAATGCTATTCTTGCCTAAATGGAAAAGAAAGGAAAAAGAAATTCAAGATCAGAAGCATCAGCATTATAGACAATTCTAAGACAATAAATAGTAAAAAATAGTCCCATTTATTTGAAGATCTGTCAATAACTGGTGTGTGTTGAGGAGCAAATCAAGTCATAGTACAATCTGGAATAAAAACAATTACTTAAAGGCTGAACTTGACCCTAGAAACATTTCTGTAAAATTCTGTGGCACTTCAGCTGCTTGCCTGGAAAATGCAGAGCGCATTCACAAAAAAGCAGACATTTTAATTTTAAAAAATAGTTACATTTCTTCAACTTGGTTCTACTCTTACATACAAAATGGAACAAGATGACGTAACCAAGTTGTTAGGAAAGCTCTACAGATCTAAGAACTGTTTTGCCAAGCCAAGAGGGAGTCTGCTGTTGAGGTAAAAGAGTGGTTTTCTTCAATGGTTTGACTCATCTATTCTCCGCCGACAGAATGGACAACAATTATGCTGGAGTATAAGGAGCTCATAGTCTTCTGTGTGAAACATCTGTTAATTAAGAACAGATTTAAGACAAGTTAGCCTGCACCCTGCTCAAAGAAAATGCCAGCTGAGCTCAATGGCTGCTCAATAGCATAGATATTCTGGAACCACCATCACAGGGAATTGGTCCTCTTGGTTTCAATCACCTGAGATGCTACAGCCTGGAACAAAGAAGCAAGTGCTTCACAGACCTCTGCCAGTGCTGCTGGGAAGGCACAAACTTTTGCAAAAAGATGGACAATTAGGCAATAGCGTAAGCAAACATGACTGAAATCCAGCATTTCAAGAAGTCATTTCTGAGCAAGGCAGGAACAGGACTGAACCACAAGGTAACAGTCACTGACTGATTTTCCTTGCTAGACCAGGCTGCAAGTGAGAGAACACGAGGAAATAAATACAAATTAGCTTCTGTTGGTCAGCCAAGGTTTGCTCGAGAGGATCTGATTTGCTGTCAAGGCAACTTCTCAAATTCAGCTACTGCCAAATCTTCGAAGGCAGCTGTTCCTCTGTTCATCACACAGCTCAGAGTTGGGGTTTCACTGCTCTCTCTCTACCTCATTCAGGAATTCGCTGAGTACATTCTAGAGTTTGAAGTTTCAATGATTAGCATTGTTTTACCCATCTGGTTCTGGATAGGGCTTTTTGTTTATATTTTAATCTCTCCATGAAAACACTACCTGAAAACACGATGGACACATGGTGATGGAGGCGTCCGGCAGCAGGGAGCGGTAATACTGCCACCGCAGCGGCCTTGGCCAGCGCTTGATCAGGACGTCCCTCCGGCTCATCGAGCGGAGCACAGCACGGTTCACCACCACCGGGATGAACTCTGAGCCTCCTTGCTGCACGAGAGCAGGTTTGCAAAGAATTGCCGTTACCAACTGCAAGGCCCTTTGAGGATTCATAAGTTGTTTTAAGAAGCAAAGTAAAATTCAGTAGAAGCAGCTAATGTAGAACCGGCCCAAGCCTTGTTCCACCAAACTCCCTGTCAGTTTTATCAAAAACCTTCAGCAACAGTAGCATCCAGCCAAATCTGTTTCCAGTGAGCTTCCCTTATCACTTTAACACAATTCCTTGAAAGTAACACCCACACTCACATTCCCTATGAAACCCTCACAGTAAGGCCTGCTCTACAGGTGTGCTGCTGCAGTACCAGTGCATGGTGAGAAAACAAAATTCCAGGAACATTTAGTTTAAGTCTTTGTTGTTTTGTAAGGTTTGTGTTTGTTTGCTTGGAGTGTTTTTGTGGGGGGTTGTTTGTTTGGTTTTGAGTGGCTTTGTTTGTTTCTTTTTTTGAGAGGAGTTAACTGGTCAGTCCATTTCCCTTTCAAGTGCCATCCCTCTCCCAGTCTCCTGCTCTGCAGCTCTCATCTTTGTACCACACTCACACCAGAAGAGAGGCTTTGTAAGGTAAAATTTTCGATTAATTTCTGTTGGTAGATAGTTCTTACCTCAAAGCTCAGTTTTGCTGTAAAGGGATCATCATCCTCAATAACATCTGTACTTTCATCAAGCCTCAAACTCTGAGAATCTGGATGCATTCTTAAGGAAGGACAAGAATTCCTGTAAATTTGGCTCTGATTACCATAGCACCCCAGCAGGACAATACCCTTGCTGCTTCAGAGTATCTCAAACTGTGACAGTGCCCAGGTCATTACAAAAAGTACCAAGAAGGCCTTGTTGGGATTTCCAAAGACTGGGACTGTGGCTGCGGTAGAACAGCAAGACTGACCACAGCCAGCCATGACATCAGCTCTTACCCTTCCACAGATGACAGAGCAAAGGAAGCAATCTATTGAAATTACATTTTTGGGCAGCTTTAGCCAGAGTTTGTTTGTTCTGGTGCATTACTCTACATCTCATATTCTATAACCCCCATAGCAACTGGGAGCTCTGGATGCCCAAGCATTCCAAGTCAGATCCCAACAGGAACAGTTGTGAAGTGCTGCTTCCCTTGGCTGAGAGAAGGCAGCCTCTACAGGAAGCTATTATTGGAAGCAACACACTCCAGATTCCCCCCATCCTTTTCAGAAAGCAGTTCACACAGAATAGGTAAAGCATGGCATTCCATCGTTGAAAATGAACAATGCACAGGATTAGAAATAAACTGTCCTGATGGAAAAGCTTCTTGACAATACTATGTTTAGTTAAACCATACTTTGGTTGTCATACTAACATGACAAGAAAACAAGATGCAATTGTACTTACATCAGTCGTACGACAAAAAGAAAAGTTTAAACCTAAGGTGAAAAAATTAAACTCAAAATTGTTTAATTTCTCCCTAAGAAAAGGACTGGAAACCAATTCTAATCAAAAGGATACCGTCACTCATCATCTCTTGCCATTTATTCTCTCTTTTACTCACTCTTGGAGCTTCAAGATCAATGAGAGCTACAGCTTCTTCATCCGTGATGCCATCTTCCAAATAGAACTCAACCAGATGCAGCACCTCTAAAAGGTGGGAAAGGCAAGAAGTGTTTGACCTGCAGGAACTCAGGAAATGCCCCATAGCAGATACTGTGCTCCTTCAGCAACAGCCTCTGGCTTCCATGACAGTGGTGTTCTGCCCACCTTCTCTCATAAAACAAGGTAAATAAAATAAAATTACAGCAAACCAAACCCCCTGAGAACTTCTGAAAGGATTGTGTCCACCTTCACAGAACACTAGATGCATTTCAGTGTCTGGCAATAAAACAATGCTGTGCTGTTGCTGCTGCCCTGCAGTGAGAGACAAGAGGCTGCCACTCGGTCAAATTTAACAACAGTAAGGAAACATTTGTTTGGCCAAATAACATTGCAGAGAGAAGAAATTAAGCACTAACCTACTCTGTTAACATTTATCTACTTGCGAAGCATGAGCAAACCCAACATCCCAACGCACCGTAGGAGGAGGCTGAGAAGACGAAAGGCTGTCTGCAGTTAATGCAGACATTCCCGAGGTTATTCAGCAAAGGGTTGTTGGTGGAGCACCTGTAACACAGGGGCACGAGCTCCTGCAAAGACATATTGAGAGCATGGTAATCACATGACCAGCACATCCTCAAGTTTTTGTTTTCAATTAAATATGGGCCCCTTCGGCTGACAACACCGATACAACACCAGCACCAGTCTGCAGAAGCACTGCTGTGAAATCAGATCCTTCAACATCTGAAAACACTTTCCCTTTTTAACAAACCAGTAAGTTTTCACATTAAAAATAGCTGTCTTTACCATTCTAACAATTAAATTTTCACCTTCTGCAGTAACAGAAGCAGAATTTTGCCTCAAATACACAGGGGCAAAAGTAGCTGAAGAGAAGGTTACTGAAGCGAAGTTTTTTGCTCTAAGATTTGGTCAAATTCAGGTTCTCCAATTAATTCATCTCTTTTCAAGAGCAGAGGTATTTTAGGCAGTTCTTAAAGAGTGCGTTTCTATTACTTTAGGAGGCCAGGTGCACGTTCACTGGTACAATGTGATATATTTTTAGTGCGTACTCCCTGAGACATGGCTTTATAGAACACTGCAGACAGCCAGACTTCAGTGAAAGAAGAAAAGGTGTTAAAATAAGACATACGGAAGGAAGGTCACTGAAGGGATGGAGGAGGGAAAGAGTGTTAGGACTGGAACAAATGAAAGTGACCTCCAGCTGGAGAGAGAAACAAAGACTGTTGAGCAATAGCATGTGACCTGGGGAGAAAAGGGCTTGAAAGAATTAACAGGCAGAGAGGAAGGTGACTGCAAGAGAGGAGAGGGAGGATGGAAGTTGCCCACAAAGAGAGGGCTGATTTTAATTTGCTCTCAGAAGCAGAAGGAAGCCTGACTTGAAGAATAACAATAAAACAACTGTGTTTCCAGCAGAAATATAATTATATCACAGAGCCTTGCATAATATATTTCAGATTGTTTTGTGCACACAGGAACCCATATTCTTGGATTAGGCCACATATTAACGATTAACATGAAACACACTACAACCTACTTCACTGTCGTGGAATGGCTTGGATCGGATTGTCAGGCTGCCCAGCTCAACTGATTTCTGGAACCTCTCTGGGATCTGCAGTCCCTGCAGCTTGTCATAGGCATGACGAGCCAATTTATACGCACCAAGAGCTTTACTCTGCTTTGCCAGGGCCAATAATGTATTGCTATAATTTAATTAAGGAATAAAAATACATACAGCATTTAGGAAAAAATGCAATACTCTGTCTAATCATAGAAGTTGTGCAATGAAGCATATCCAACACTGGGACTTCAATCAGGCTTTAACCAAAGAAATCTATTTACAGAACTTCATTTACAAACACTTCATTTAATGAAAGGACTATCAAAACATCTGTGGGCAATTATTAGCAAGGTAAGGAATGACCCTACATAAACACTGCTATGGTTAAATATTCTGGCTCCATTTACAATATTTCAGTAGTTTTGGGGTGCCTGCAATTTCCCCCAGCCAAAAATCTTTTACAGCATGAGTAACCCACTGACACTGAGTAAATATACCTGATGTGATTGGAAATAGTGTGGCCTATGCTAGCAGCTGTGTTGTCTTTCCCTTTCACCAGAGTGAAACAATAACTGCTGTTTAGACCTACTGACCACAAGGCCTGTTATCAAGGACTTTATGAAAGATTCTCCATTTATAAGTGAGGAAGTTATGAAAAGGAAAGCTAACATCTCATCCAAAGCCAGAAATGAAGTGAAACCAAGAAGACGAGGCCTCCCTATGGCATCCAGTGACCTTCTGGCTATCCCTTACACAAAGGTGCCTTTCACAGGACTCACACAGCCCATTTATGAAGCACTCCCCAAATATTCAATAGGCACTAACAAAGCCATGCAGATGTTGGCCTGACAGACCACATGGCCACACCAACCTCATGGGAAGCAAAAGCTCCTGGGTTTCCCCACTCCTCAGTCTCAGTTCAGTCTCCTTGCTACAACACTGTCAAGATTCAGAGCCAACCTCTTTTTGCAGTGACTGACACAGGTGACACACCAGACTGGGCAAGTGTTCAAGGTGGCCTAATGGAGTTACATGTTTGTTGATTTGCACAGCTCTCCAAAATGATAACAAAAGACCCAAAACAAACAAACAAATAAGTTCCAAAAAATAAACTAGTGCAGCTCCATACACAATAGTTTGAAGATGCTGGTTATTCCTTAGGGACAAAAGTCAGTTCCCATTAATGATAACCAACAGCTGACACTGAAGATTCCCTGCAGGAGGTCCCTGCCTTGGACCAATAGCAATTAGTCCTTTAAAGTATCACACAATAACATCTAGATTTTGTACTGCATTGGAAGGATACACTTTTGAGATCCCCAAAGGAGTCTCCTTTGTTAAGCTGTGAAGCAGAAACCTGGAAATATTGAAGAGGGTTTCAGGCAAGTGGAAGCTGAAAGGCTCCTCCTGTGGTATGAAAAACATAGACATACATTTCTAAGCTGGAAAACCCAACAACTTACATCACTAAGCATCACAGCATGAGGCATCTCTAGTACTGCATTTCTTTCACGCCATTGAAAAAAGAAGTGTTGACAGAATATAGCAAGTGGATTTTGCATGTCTTTATCACCAAAGTTCATGCCTGATACACACAGAAAAGAGTTCAGCATTGCTAAGCCAGAACCTGTAACAGGTTATTTTAAAATGAGGGCAGTCTGTACAGCCATAGTGCAGAGTCTCTAGCACTGTGAGATCTAAAATAGTCTGTCAGCAAAGACTCCACAGCACAGTCTTATTTTGGGCAAGGGCACAGAGCAAGGCTTCTGCAATGTTTTAGGACAGATATTTGCACCAACAGGGATGGCAACATGACTCTAATTGCTGGAATTAGCAGGAGCTCCTCGCTTGTGACTGTATATCACTGACACACGCAGTAGCCTGTGGGAATCCCTAGGCTAGCATGCCTTCTTCTGTTACCCCATTTTCCAATGACTATGGGAAA
Source organism: Dasyornis broadbenti (assembly GCA_013397935.1). NCBI lineage: Eukaryota > Metazoa > Chordata > Aves > Passeriformes > Dasyornithidae > Dasyornis > Dasyornis broadbenti. Next base: position 731,107 of record VZRN01011459.1, on the reverse strand, counting down.
AAACTGACCCTGGCCTATGCAGGAGCAGAGGCTCAGGTCACCATGGGACCAAACTGAGGCAACCAGCAAAAAGGGCCATGGGCAGGAGGGAGGTCAGGCATTGGCACAGCCCTGCTCCACCTGCACTGCAGCTGTAAGGAGCTGAGCAAGTTCTTGTACAGGACAGCTGAAGATTGTATAATAAAATAAAATAAAGTTAAATAAATAAAGAAAGTTACTATACAGTATCACTGATGTACATTCAATGTTTAATTGCCTGAAAAGTCATTAATTAATCCTAGTTATTTCTGGACTTCCTAAGGAAAAAAGCTCAGGAAGCATAAATACACAATTCTAAAGTGGGTATCTTACAGTGTATCTTTGAATAAAGTGATAGACATGGTAAACTTCTGCCAAATGCTGGAAGTGATGAAACTTCTGCAACATTTCAGCCTGCTGTCGTTCGTTCTCTGTAGGAGGCAAAGGCATTGGTGTCAGTCTCAAAGAACAGTCTGAGATTCAGCTGGAAGAAAACAACCTGTTACGATTTTAGCACCAGCACTTCAGAAGAGGTATGCACCAGGTCAAGTGTGCCCCATCTACCCGTGCAAATCATGTGTTTACAGAGTTGCTATTCTTCTGAGCAAACTTCTGGTCTGAAACAAACACTGGAAGACACAGAACAGTTGAGGCAATGGTTTGACACAGCCAGAGGCTACAGCTCAGCTACAGGTAGAAAGCAGCAGGTGTGCATCCCTGGAAACCTCTTTCAGAATGTCAAGAGTTCACAAAAAAAATTCGTTTTGAAAACTTGGTTTCACAAATACCAAATACACTACTAAGCCATTTGGAACCGTGCATCTTGAGTATATGAGGGGTGACTGATCAGCTGAACTAAAACTAAAGGTACTTAGAGCACCAGGCAAAAGGCAGTATTCCCAACCTTCTGTATTCATTACCACTAATTAACACCTCTCTCCCAGTAAAATACGTTTGGGAGACAAGATGACAGCTAGCAAACAGTTTCACTTGTTGGTGGAAATAATTTGTAAGCTCCTTAACCTATGTTTGAACACTTGAAGTAACTTACTCTCCAACATCATCTTTTATTTACTAGCATGTTAACCCTCCAGGCAATGGGCATGGTGGGAAGGTGCAGGAGGATTCATGATCCCAGGAGGCATGATTTTCATTCCAGCCAGACTTCAGAAGGAGCCTTATGCCTGCTGATGTCGCTGGTTTGTTTATTTGTTTTAAATTAGCACGTGGGAAAACCAGGGGACTACAAAAATAGCACAAGCCTGAGATATGCACAGCATTAAAAAACCCAAATCAAGCCACGCAGCAGTGAAGCGGCTGCAGTAATGCTATCACAATGCAGGAGTTGTTTGTCTACGTGCACAATAAGGTAACAAATACAAACTTCCTTTCGGTGACTCACCTTGGGCTATGTCTAAGCACTGCATGGAAAGCATCCAATAATAATAGGCTGCGTCGTTAAATCGGCTTTCAACCACGGCGTTGTGTGTTAGCTGCTCCAGCACCCTCACTGCCTCTCTCTGCCTGCCAGCCTTGTGAAACGCTACAGAGCCCAAAACAAACAGAGGTTTACAGCATGGTTATATCAATTAACGGAAATTAATGTTTTTGAATTGAGAGCAGCCCATTCAGCCCATATCAAATACTCTGTCCAGGGCAGGATAAAAGGGATTACACACTGGTGTTTTCTTCCTTGAAAGCAGCGACACTAATGGAACACAACAAGAATCTGTAGGTATTTTGTCGTTTTTACACTGTCACAGCAGCTCTTAAGCTCACAGAGTGTGTACAACACTGGTTGCTGGGGGGTTTTTAAATAGAAGAGGGAAGATGCTGTGATGATTAGATCTCTCTACAAACAACAGTGATCTCCAAAGACTGCAAATCACAACTTCACACAGAACTACAATAAATTGTTTGAAGTCAGTGCTCTGGTGTTTATGAACATTTTTAAAGTATTGTGCTGAATACTTTAAAAGAGTACCGCATAGACTACATCCTTCCGTCATTTACTACCAGCATCTCCTTTTCCGATGCACCAAGTAAGACCCTGAATTCTCACTTGGCAAACATGCATTTGGCCAACACAGTCTTCATATAAAGGAATGGGGCTGGGAGGGGAACCAAGCCCCAGAAAACCTGACCCCACAGCACTGCTGCCCCCTGAGTGAAGCCAGCTCAGCTTGAACCAGACCTCACATGAGACCAGAACAGTCACATGAGGACCTCCAGCTCACCCAGTTCTGGGCATCTACACGTGCTGAGCCACAGCAGCACAGAGCTTTGTGGAGCAAAAAGGGTCTATAACCTGTATTCAGAGGGTGCAAACTACCACACTGCCCGAAACCAGGTGCTCAAAGGCTTGGTGCCAAGACACAAAAACTCGTCTTGTGCAGAGACAGATCAGGCCCCGCTTGTTCCTTACCTGGGCCCTTCTAAGCCAAGCAGTTTCAGGCTTGGATCCGAGCTGGCTCAGGGAACAGCAGGTGCACCTGTCACGTGGACCTGCACCTGAGCAAATGCACTGCACTGAAGCCCTGCTGGCTCCACACAGAGCTCACTTCAACAGCTCCTTGTCTCTGGAACAGTTTGTGGACCGAATTTTGAAGCCTTTCCACAGGATGGAAAGTTGACAGTTCTTGTTCAAATGTAATCTTATAAGCCAAACAAACCACATGAAATCCTTAAAGAAACAGGAAAACTTTACTTGTGCAAATCCAATATTACCTAAACACAAAATAAAATTGTATTTTCCAGTCAGGTTTATAAGATGGCTGCCATATTTTGAATTTCTGCAGGATAAAAATTTTAAGACAGTTCCAATTATATGCCAAATACTGCTACATGCCATGCTCAGATATATAACAAGATAGAAAATCTAGACCTATATTTAGATGCCACCATTTTTGATAGATGCATCACATTTTCCTATAAAATAAGGAGATTTCCAGTTACTTTAAAACCAGTGTGAAAACATGGGTTATATTTGGTTTTGAGTACCACTGATAAGAAATTTGCCAGGGCAGAGTCTGCATATTCTGTAGTAGAGAACTGTGGAGTAAATACGGAATGAGCAGTGATCTGTCAACGACATTCTCACCTTTTTGGGCTTCTTCAAATCGATCATTCTCTGCCAGCCACTGAGCATAAGGGACATAGACTTCATCTTTGAATTCAGGATGCTTTTCGCTCAGAGTAAATGCCTGAGGTAAATAAAAATTCGTTCCTAGAATATTGCATGGTTTAAACAGTTCAAGGGTTTAGAATATTCCACAGGATCAATCCTTCAGCTCTAAGAAAATTCACAATAAAACATATACACAGAATAGAGAGTCCATATTTTCTGCAGTATGAAAGTGTTTTAAAATAAGCAATCAACAACAAAAGAAAAGAAGCTTAGCATAATAACAGACTGACTATTGAAACAGGAAGACTTGAAAGTGATTATCTGAGAAATTTAGTAGATTTCCCAGCAAGAGACAAAAAATATTTGTATTTTTACCGAATATATCCTCTAAAGAAATTGAAGTAACACTATATACAGCTTAGATTCACTTTCAGAAAACCACACCACCAAACATCCTGGCATACATGATTAACTGAAATATTCTGAATCCTTCTGCAGAAGCCTCCCTCCCTCCCCGCCTGCCTCTCCCTTACTACAATGCTGGGGGACCCAGATATTTGTCCCCTTTTTTTGTTGCAACCAGTGACACTAAGAAGCAGAAGTTTTCAAAAGAGAACGCAAGGGCACACTTACTTCTTCCCAGCGATGAGTCTCCACGTGGAGCTGGACCAATGCTTTCAGGTCACCAACCTTCATGTAGACTTCTGCAGCATAGCCAGGGTTATCAAATTGCTTAAAATAGAAGGCACATTTGGCCAAAGGCTCACGCTCAGCTTTATCCAGTTTTCGAGCAATTTCAATTAACCTAGACTCAGCAAAAAGAAGTCAGATGTTTCAGATTCTGCCTTGGTGCTTTGCCTTTTAATTATTGTCATAACTTCACCTTTAATCAGTTAACATTTAATAAACATTGTAATAGTACTACCATGCAACACCATTTAAACAGTTTCAGTAAACATTCCAAATAGCTTTTTTCCTTTTGCAAACTCAAACCCCTTCCTTCACTCTTTACTCACATGTTTAACTCCGTATCTCAGACTCCCTTACAGAACTGTGCAGATGGGAAGCAGGGAACACGTCCTCCATGACTAAGTGGCACAGGACACACTTCCCCAACCCTGACCTGAGCAATAGACTCCTGAACAAATATCACTCCCTGTGCCACACAGCAAAACAGAGGCAAGGGCAGGCTGAGGGGCCTGGCCAAGACCTTGAGGCAGTTCAGCAAATGACCCAAAGTGTCACCTACATTGATGAGAAATGACCAGCAACAGGAGTAGCCACAGAATTTCTAAAGACTCTGTGCTCCAGGTGACTTCTCTACCCTCTAGATAATTATCCTAAACAGCTGAAAACAGCAGCAATGGGCTACCACGTACAATTACTGCTGAAGCTTGAGCCATTCAAGCTATTTTACACAGTCTCCTGCTGGAGATGAACCCATGCATACTCTTCACTGCTGTAACGCATTTGTTTTTGTAACATATTTATGGCCCTACTCTCTAAACATATGCAACTTTTAAAATATTTTTAATCGTAGATGTGCTTCAGTTACTCAATGTGATATAACGGCAGATACCAAATACATTTTGTCTTATTTTAAAATTATGTGGAATCCATAGTATCTCATTCAAGCTTTTATTATACATTATCTCTGAGGTGAAGCAAAACCTACATATCCAGCCAGCCGTGGTCCCCACTGATTTCAATGGCCTTCATGTGCTCGCCAGCAGAGAGGTACATCTCCACTGCTGCCTTTGGTTCATTGATATCCTTGGCCCAGTCTGCTTGTTTTTTTATTAGCATCTTTGTGTCTTTGGGATCTCCGGATCCCAGAAAATCCTGGAACAGTGCAATACAAAAGTCTGCATTACCTTCTGGTCATGAATGTTGTTACAGTCTAAACTCTAAAATACATAAAGGCTTTTGTAATGAATATCATGATGCTTCCTAAGGTCAGAAATATTCCATATGGAGCAACATGGACTGAGCCAGCCTTCAGCAGTTCATCACCAAGGCCCTGTGTCCAGGAGGAAACAATGGCAAGTCTCCCATTTAGATAGTTTTCAGATAAAAAAACCCCAGAAGATTCTGGCCAGGCCCAGAGTAGGACAACGCAGGTGCCTTAGAGGCAACACTCACGTTCCCTCTTGCTCTCTGCTAAGCCTGGTTCAGTGGATACAGGTTATGATTTCAGCATGCTTGTCAGGAACAGGCGTTCCCACAACAAAATGGTACTAATCTAAAAACTCTAATACATCAATTCCAAGTTTCAGATTCTCTCTTGCAAGCCAAGCAGGTATGGATTCATTCTCAAAGATGATCCAGTACTAGTCCATGCTCAGTTAACAACAGCACATCTACTTAATCATAAGCTGGCATAAGGATGCCGCACCACAAATCAACTGAAGGCTGAAATAATTATCAAGTGTCTTTGCAGAAAACAAGATTTTTTAAAAATGTATCACTGAAGTTCTTTTATAAGGACAGAACCACAGCTGCTCAAAAGTGAGAGTGCTCTGAAGCACTGCTTGGACTCCTGGAAGGAATGCAAACACCAAGCCTGGACACTGCGATGACAACCACTTTGGAAATATTTCTAATAGTTAGTTCAGCTTCTTCTGCCAATACTAAATCTCTGGCACCATATGGCTCACATCTGTTGACATCATGTGCCAGAAAAAAAAAATATTTAAAACCCCCTTCAACACCAGAAGATCGATTAAGGACAATTTTGTCTGTTAACAGAGCAGGCTACTGCCCATTAAACAGCTTCTATCAAATGAAAAATCAGAACAGAGGAGAAATGACAGGTGGGGAAAGAGTGGAAAACTGTGCAACCTCTGTGTTTCTGGCAATTTCTGATTGAGGTTAAAAAAAAGAACCAACAACTAAAACCAAAGCAACAAATGGGAAAAAACCTCTACAAGGAGCACCCACTCACCAGATCTGCTTCACCACTGCAATTCAGCAGTTGCCTGCTACAGCCAGAACTGCACCCCACCCGTGCCAGCTTTAAAGGAGCTCCAGGCCCTCCTCCTGCAGCACAGCCCTGCTCCAAGGAACAGCTACACAGGTATCCTGATAGCATTTGAATATGGAAAACTGGAGTGAAGAGTGAAGTCAAACAACTTCTTTGACATGACTTGTTTTCCAGCTTAGGTCACCAAAATAAGCCCAAAATCAAAAGCTCAGCTTCTCATAATATAAAGAGGTTTTTTGTGAGTTGCCAGTAATTAGTGATCTGGTGCTGTGATAACAAGCCTGTGACCAGATATCAAAGGACTCCCAACCTCTGCCTCCAGTCTGGACCCTCTGTGCAGACCTCATCAAAGTCATGCACAAAAAACCAGCTTCTGTGGGTCCCTTTGAATAATTCTGGCAGCATCATAGAACACCACCACAAAAACACATCCCTCCCCCACCTATCTTTCCTTGGATAAATAACTGGCAAACAAGGGGGTTTTATATGTTCTTCCATGTCCTGTGCACTCCCTGCACAAGAAGCTGCCTTCATGTGCTATGAAGTACCTTGAATTTCTCTGCATAGAATCACTCTGAAGTATAGGAGACATGAGACCTCTTGCTCTCTAGTGGTTAAATATAGACATGACTGCAGCCAAGAATTAAAAGATTCTTACAAAGACTTATGGGAACATTTTCCTGTATGAATTACATTTATGTTCAAGAGGAGCCAAAACACTGAAGCTAACAAAGACTCAATCAGCCAAAAATAGCGGAAGTCGGGCTTACATCAGCAAAGCCCCCAAATGTTTCTGTTGGGCTCTTGGAAGAAAAAGATCTCTCTGCAGCATGGCTTGGGGAATCTCTGCTAAAGAGTTTCTGTGCATGTCACGGTGAATTCTTTGTCCTGGATTGGGCAGAATAAGGCTCTGATGAGTGATGAATGAGACTAAACAGTGCATGTATTCTCAGGGATTTTGATAAGAGAGCACTGTAGAAGACTTAAAAGCCAAGTAATGCTTCTTATCATCATATAAAAACATAACTTTTTAGAATCATATTCAATTTATTTCTACATGGAAACAGAGTTTAAAAAAAAGTCAAGACACTGAATCTTTGGAAGAAGATTCTGTAGTAAACAAAAATATTCTACGTTAGCATATTACACAGTTTCTAAAATGCAGTGATATAGAACTGACTTACTCCGACACAAATATATTTTTATTATAATGTGGGTACTACCTTATCATCTTTGGAGGGCAAACAAAGAAAATGGGACTCTGGAGTGAGATAAAGGGGAAGAAGGAATCATGAACACAAAATTTTTAGTTTTGAAAGAAGGAAAACGACTATGGATAATACCTGTTAATCACAAGAGTAATTGTTGGTGGTGTCCACCAAAAGAATCCACTGAAAGGCCCTGAATTTCCACAGCCATATTTGAGACTCTACAAAACACAACCTGCTGCCTCGGTAGCTCAGTCTGAAGGAAAATGCCACTGTTACACCCAGGCCAGAGACACTTTCCCCCTTATAAGCCAATTGAATTTCAAACAATTACCTGAGAAAATAAAATTGGAATTCGAAGCCCACATTTCATTCACACCTTTGGTAGGATCATACTTTGGAAATAATTACATGTACATCAGTATTTCCGCATTTAAATGTTCAGGCGCCAAGTGCTACCTTTGCATGGTCAAACATGCGCAAGTCAGAGTACATCTCAAGAGCCAGGTTTTCACGGCCGCTCCTTTTGTACAGCTTCGCTGCCTCATGGAATTTCCCCTGGTAGGCATAAACATCTGCCAGGAACAGATCATTGTTGTTCTCTCCATGCTTCTTCCTGTCCTGGAAAAGCAGAAAAACTAAAGAGAGATGTAGAAAATGTTCTATATGATCAGGACCAAGGTGAGAAATAGCCATTGAGGAATTCGATTTTCGGGCTTAGATTTCAACTGTTAATAATTAAAAACCTGTAACGGGATATAATAATTATGCCTCTCCTACATTTCTGGTGAATTTATAATTAAAGGATTAAATCCCTTCTTAATTAAAATTAGGAAGAGCAAAATTAAATGTCACTATACAAACCAAAGTGATGCAAAATCACTTCTCTTGATTTCTAACAGGAAAATGAACACATGCTATCATTATGCCAGGCTATTTTAAAGAAGGCATCTGATGGGCTTCTCATTTTCTCCTGTACAAACTCACCAGCATACAATTTGGCTATATTAACAATATATGCAGGTGGGATGACAAACAGGAGGATAACTGCCAGCAATAAGTAGATTCAGAAAGTATGTTAGCCTGCCTCTAACATACCAGTGACACCTCCACTGTCCATACAAGCAAGAGCTCATGGATTTGGGTCAGCACCAGTCACTTCCAGAGCACCTGCACATGCTCTCCTGGTAATCAGAACTGCTTGCTCTGACTGCCTGGGAAGGGACCATGAGGACAGCAGGAGTGCAGAGCCACAGAGAAACCCTCCACGTGTGTGCAGAGCCACAGAGAAACCCTCCATGTGTGTGCAGAGCCACGGAGAACCCTTCATGTGTGTGCAGAGCCATGGAGAAACCCACATGAATCAAAGTGCAGCAGTACCCTGACTGTGAGGGACCCAGGCCACAGGTTTACACACGTGTGTATTTCAATGTGTGTGCCCTATCCTGAATATTGGACACACACCACTACCCTGCATGGGATAAAATTATTACTGCAGTTAGCCCACATCACATGGAAACACATAGCTGTGAACTGAATCCGAAGGAAACTGCAAGGGGAAAAGCATTCCACAAGCACCCCAACTCAACCCTCTGCTACCAAAGGGGCTCAGCCATCACTCCCTGGTCACACTTACTGACTGGGCTGATACTGAGCCGGTGTTCAAAGTTCCCTTCATAAATTTGGTTAAATGAATAATCAGAGGACTTGTTACACCATTTTTTGAAGACTCCACAGAATCTTGCCGGATAGAGATGGCAACTATGTTTCTCTGTCATCAATTAGGGGGAAAAAAAGTGTTATTACTGAGAGAAAACCCTCACATTAATGGAATATGTGTGCTTAGTTATACCACTACAAGCCTTACAAGGAACCCAACCCACCGCAGGCAAGACTAAGTGGGGATGCAGAACTCTCTGCAGAAGGAGCATTTTCAAGAAGTGTGAAAGCAAGTTTATGCCTATTTATATGGAGAATCTTTCTCATTAAACAGAATATGACATGACAAATCCAGAATATCCTCAATAAATGCAGGTCTGGAGAAGCATATGTGGAAAAGAAAGGTTACTGCTGGTGAGAGAAAGCTCTCACCTACCTATACCCTTGGAAAGAAAAAAAAAGAAAACCAACAGAAAATGTGGCTCTTAATGCAGACCTTTGTCCTGTGTTAGCGAAAAGTTCACTGCAACCAGCTGGCATTTTGACAGCAGCAGAACAGCTCTGCAGACATAAAGACAAGGAGTGTATCCTCTAAGAGAAGGTGTAAATGTAATTAACACAAGGAAGAGGAATTCCCTTTATGCCATCTCCATGTAGATCTTTAAGCATTATCTTGCCATCTCTGCAGAAGGACAAGGGTGATGTATTTTCAAGCGCTCATGACAGACTGTTACTGTTGAGTGAAATTCTATCAAGAAGTGTGAAAAGAATAGGAAGGAGTGATTAGAGCACAGTATAGAAGTATGGAATCCCAAATTCTATTTCCAGTTGTCACAGACTTGTCATGAGACCTTGAGTTTGTCATTTCATTTCTCTGGGCCTGTTTCTGTCTCTGCAAGGAGGAGATAATAGTAATTACCTACCTCCAGGGGGTAGGGAAAGGCTTAATGAACTCATGTTTATAAAGTATTCTATACTAAGCTCTGTCAGCACAGTAGTATTCTACCAATTATTAATTGAATATTGAACATTTTTCCAGTTCTCCTGAAGACAGTTTCAGAAGTTCTCATCCCACACACACATTTTAGTCTACAAAGTTCCAATCCTATGATCAGAACTTGAGTCATCTCTACTAATCAGGATTTTTCACTTCAAACACATCTCCAGCAGTCAGAAGCACTATCCAAACAAAAGTCCTTCCAAAACAGGAAGTACTGATTTTAGTACAGTAATAAGTTTAAGAAAATACACCATCTTGAACACCTGCTTACCTCTATGCTGCTGATCAGTTCTAAATATCGAAGGTCTCGTACCCTGGTAAATGCCTATTGAAAGTAATTAAAAAAAAAAAGGCATAAAAGGCATTAATTTTAAAACCCAGGAAAAACCAAATATTGTTCTGCATGAATCAAGCTGTCTTCATGCAAGAAGGACAGGCAAAACTCTGCTGAGTCTGGATTTGTGCAGTGCTGAAGCCGAACGGCTCTGACTACATGACTGTGGCCCCTGAGTTGTTACAGGGAAGGAGACAAGGTACAAGTCAAACAGCTCAGCACTGACCTGAGCAGCACAGCAGGGAATTGGAGCTGTGCGTGTCAGTCCCCCAAGAAATACAAATTGTCAATTAAAATATTACATGTTTTTATTCTGGCTATTTTATAGTTTCTCCATTTTGATGTAGGTGTGATACAGACAAGGAAATTTCAGGAAACTATTACAAGGAAGGGCATATAACTGAGGTTATTGGCAAAGCCTGCTGCATATGCTTCTAGTTTTTAAACCATTCCGAAAATCCGGCATGAAAGGAGCTCAGAGAGAGGAAAGGAAGTAGGAAGACGATAAGATAAAAGTACTGTAAGACAAGCTAATATCTTTGCAAATGGAGATAAATGTGCAACCCAAAGTCTCGAGTGGCAAAGTCATGTGCAGGTTGCAGCAGTTCAGCACTTATTCCTGACATGCATCACAAAACAGAAATTTAACTCCTTGGGCTGCACATTCAAGACTTCCAACCAAACTACCACTTAAGAGGACACAGAATATTCTGCTTACATTGGATTGGACTAGGAACTATGAGAACCTTTAATGTCAGGAAGCTGCTTTTGTTTGAATTAATCCGCTCTAATTCTAAGAGGGCACTACTTTAAAATACCAAGGAGGCACTGAAAACTTCTCAACAGTATCTATTTGCATGAAGCCATCCATAAGATTGAAATTATTCTGATGACTCCACTTAAGAAAAAAAAAAAAAGTAAAGCACTTAATTTCCTTTTTCTTTTTTTAAAATCTGTTATTAAAAGATGCATATCATTATAGGACATTCTCCATGTATTTTTAGAACGGTTTTTCTTTTACACAATATTCATGACATTGAACTCAGTTTGCTCTCTCTTATTTGAGGTGGTGAAAGAAAACAGGGAACTATTTTATGCCAATTCTTCAGTCAATGCCCACTTATAGACCACTCCCCAAAGCAAGGCAAGCCACACAGAAAAGGACTGAAATGATACTATCCCATCACCACTGCCTTCACAGAACGTCAATGGGTAGATAACAAAGAATAGGGTATTTCCACATTTGTATTGAGGTTATATTAAATATTTAGAGAGAAAACAGGGCAAGTTTGTAGCACTAGGGAAGGTGGGGGCCAAAGCCAGCCGAGCAACCTCTGCTGCCACCAGGCGGGCACTGCTGAATGGCCTCCCAGTTCTGCTCCCCTAAATTCAGTAACACATTTTTCAGCTGAAACCATTTTCTTTCTATCGAACACTTTAATTTAGAACATGGCATTTATCTGGAGAGATACGTTAGACTTCAGTTTAAAACCTCATTTCAACATCCTGAGTTTCTAACAAACAATTGGTTTGTTTGTGGAGTAAGACACACTAAGACAAGCAAGACAGTAACCCAGGAACACCACTGGCATTCCAGTCATAAAATATCCTTATACACACACACACACACAAACACACACACATACATAAATATAAAATCCAGGCTTTCTGCTGAATGAGTAAGTAAATGCTTTACCCTTTTAGCAGTTTCAAACTCCAGCCCTTCCAAGGCTTCCATGGCCAGTTCTTTCCAGTCAGCATCAGTCACTCCTAAACAGGCAATTTGATAGGCTTCTTTAAACATTTTTCGTTCCAGATACTGATACATGGGTGCAGACTGAGAATTGCCATAGGGGGAAAAAAAAAAATGTATCAGAAAGCATAATACTGAGATATATTAATGAAATTCTCTACATGCATTAGGGAAAAAAATATATATTCTAATCACAACCACTACAAGCTGCCCAGAGAATAAATATGTGGGTTTGGTACACAGAGAGGACAACATTCTGGGGTGTTCATTAACATATCTTTAGACAAGCTGGGTTGATTACATTCGAAACTCATCCATTTTGAAATCTTTGGTTCCTTGAAATATTAGGAAGTAATTAAGAATGTGAATTCTTCTGGAATTTGAACATGGTAAATGTGATGTACACTGAGCTTTTTTAATACTCTGGAAGCAGAGCAAAGGACGGGCAGTGTGTTCTCAAAGGCCAAGAGTATGAGGAGTGGCACCACTGTCTGGTGTGATGTGTCCCTGGAAACATCCAGACACACAGGAAGGGGTGCCATGGGGAAGTTACCCTTCTGCCCCAACCTCGAGGACAAAGCTGTTCTACCAAGACTGTGACTATAAAGGCCCTAAAGACATTCAGGCTCTCAAGGATCTGCCCTAAAGGGAATCCTAGCGGGGAACTGCCAACTGCTGCAAGGTGACACACACAGACAGATACGGGACTGCAGTCACAGCTCAAGCCCTCTGAAGGAACAGGGAGCACTGCAGCACCAGTGCCTTAGCCTGTGTTTGCAACCCAGCAGGATGCAGATCCATTTCTGCATTATTTTTATCAATTTATCTGAAAATTGTGAACTCTTTGGTACTCCCTCTCTCCAGAAGTACAGCTTTGGAACATCTGCCTCTGTGATACTGCACAGTAATTCTGTGGCCTCTTGGTGCCTACAGCATGCCAAAGGCAGACGGGAGTGTTCAAGGCCTGGTGATCCTGTCTGTGGCTGCCAACCACCCTGGACAACCCAGAGACTCAACAAGGACCTGCCCAGGGCCTCAGGGGACAGAAGGTCTGTAACACAGGTGTGCCTCAGTCAATACAAGTACAGCGCATTCTGCCTTCTTCTTCCACTCTCAGAGGCAAATCCTGCACACACTTGGATGCACAGAGTCACAATCTTTTTACTTTTTTTGCTTTGTTTTTTTGGACTTCCATTGCTTCTCGTGACAAGAAAACAGCATTTTATGGAAGGCAATCCCTAAATTTTGAATATAAAGACTACACATGTACTATACATTCAGACTAAAATATACCATTTAAATATTGCCTAGACACATCCAGATGAAGCAACAAAAAGATGGTACTTGATGTATTCAAAAAAAATGAAATTACAACTGGGGAAAAGTTACATAGAGAGAACACAGCAAAAATACAGCAGGAGGTAAGGCCTGCCTGCACTATATTAGATTACGTGCATTTTCAAGTAGAAAGGGAGAATCAGAAACAGCAATTACCAACAGCAAAAAGGAAGTTAGCTTACTTAACGCCAAAGAAACAAAAATAAAATAGATCACACAACATAACTTAAATAACAATGAAGAGAGTGTGAACTGCAATCATTTTAGTAATGAAATACAAGTAAATCTCAGAAAAGCTTCTTCACTTGTTAAACATTCATGTTTATGAGATATAAAGCAACACTTAATGAGATTAAAGGATTACCTGCGGAACTTCAACTGCTGACATAGAGAAAACATGAAGGCAGAAGATTTTGGAGCCATTGTAACCCACAACAAAGCCTTGCAGTTTTTGCTGGTGTACAGGGAAGTTACTAGCTTTGATATTGAGGTAACCTCCTCCAGAAAAGCAAAGCATATCCTCACACTGGGTATTCCAGGCCACGCTATTAGCATTGGGTTCCTAATGAGCAAAACAACTCAGGATTATAACTGATGCAATCACATCTTAACCTAAGAAATATGCCTCCTTCAGCTAGAATATTTGACCCATTACAGCCTGGTGTGTACACACACACCCCAATTATTCACATTTGCAATATCCTAAAGCCTAGAATATTCCTAAACAGATTCACAGGAACATATTTTACAATTTCATACACAGCTGTAATTCTCTTGCCTTTTATGTGTATTTACTAGCTACCTCTGCTACCAAACTGTACAACATAATTCCCAAATTCCACAACAATATACTCTCGGTTAGCCCATTTAATTGAACATTTTACAGTCCATTACACAAAGGAAGTTACAGACCCTATCTTTGCAGCACTCCATCCCTGCTATCCAGTGTGTTCTGAAAACATTTAATCAAAATTAATAAGTGACTGCTAAACTGCCAATGAAAAGAGCATTATCATGACTCCTTTTATAGCCTATGAATACAAGATGAACAAAGATGTTTAAGCTTTAATTCTGTTCATATTAACGATACAATTAAAATGCTCATTAACTGTAATGCTTCAGAGGGATCAGGGCAGAGTTCTAAATTAAACTAAGAAGGTCACATGTCTAGATGCTCTTTATTCAGCTGTTGCTCACATAGATCTCCTGTTTTCTCATTTCTACTCCATCATCTCTGAAAGGGTGGTTTTGATAAACAGATCATAGCCAAATCCTACAAGACGTGATTAATACCTTTAATGAGTTACGTGAATTTCCGCACAGCAACGCTTTTGGGATGTTCTGTGCTCCAAATTACTTCCTGTCCTCCAGCCCCACCTTTTAAAAGCAGCTCAACAGATTTTAATTTCTACCTGAAACAACAACTCTTTGGTATGAATATCATAGACGAGGCAAGTGTCGTTCTCATCCACCACAGCCAGCTTGTTCCGGGACGCACTCATGTCCAGGCAGCGCACGGCCGTGGATTGCTTCAGCAGCACAATTGCCAAGGCATTATCCACAAAGATCTTCAGGATCTAGACAGATTTGAAACAAAGTCACTCCAGCCATTTTTGTCCCTAGAACTGGAAACAGCATAGCAAAACTTCAGTGCTGTTTGAAGTGTGAAAATGCAAGCTTTCTCTGAGACAAACTGCAATAAAATTAAGGAAATGCTTCCAGTTTCAGGTCTCTTGAGCAGACTGGCTGCTACAACATGCACTTGGTTGCAAGCCCATACAAATAAATCAGATGCTATTAATCTTGAATTCTTAATGCTCCACTAGTTACACAATTTCATTAATACAGGAATACATAACATACAGAAGACACACAGGATCTCAGCTTCCTCGCTATCAATACCTCTGGGCTCCAGTTTGACATTTCCAGCTGCCACCTGGCGTGTGAAACAGACAGCACCTACACCTGGAGAACAGCCATACCCTCACAAGTGGTCATCACAAGACGTGCACACATCTCCAACCCTCACTAAAGGCAAACCTGCTCTCAGTTCACCAAGAACTCCTCAGTTTTTGTCAGTTGATACTAACAACTTACAGACTTTTAGCAAAGTTAAACATATTTGTATGAGTTTTACTGTCAGAGAATGTGAAAGACAGAAGTAATTAATTTTTAATCCTAAAATGAGACTGTCAAATAAAATTCTAGGTTGTAAAAGAGCCTGCTGCTCCTAAGGTCTCCCTTTAAGAGCACAGAACACATTTTACTTGCAATGAAAAGACACAGAACAGACAAGATGTGTTACCTGACCATTCTTTAGACCAACTAAGAGGCCTTCTCTTCCTGGAGGTCCTCCAATTACTTTAATGTAACGAATAAGAGATTCCATCAGCCATTCCCGTTCTTTAACACCACTAAATGAGAGGCACTGCAATCTCTTCTCCTAAGGACATGGTAAGATATAAAACACAGCATGGAGTTGAAGACAAAAATCTGTGTCTGATGTGCGACATTTATACCTATACTAGCAGGTGCGTCTACTTTTACATTTAAAAATCACAAAGTCAAATACTCAATTTAATGGGTGAATTCTTTAAGGTTTTCCAATCCTATGAACAACCAAAAACAAACAACCTCAATCTTCTTCTAGTAGTTCTCTCCCACCCAAACGTTCCCCTGGATTCTGTGTTAATTTATGAAATTCACTACAGAGCCTGTTTTATTGAACCAGAGTCACCTGAGCCATGCCAGAGCGGCTGCCCAGCAGCATGTCTGCACTGTACGGCACAACAGCACTGCCTTGGGAAGAGCCGTAACAGATCCCACGGGACAGCTGTGTTCTGCCAGCCACTGACTGGGACAGCTGCCTTGAAAACTGAACACACTCCAGGACTACTCCAGCTTTTAAGACACATACCTGGCATAAAATAATGTGATCTGAACACACCACCAGCAAGTTACATTCAAATTTCTTTATGATCTTTTCCTTCACTCGATAATACATATCTGCAGAGTCATCCGAATACAACTCATAAATCAGGATTTTCTCTGGCATCTGGATGGCTAATCTGTTTTTGTAGATCGCAATTTTCTTCACAAGCTCTCTGCCTTTTATCCTAACTAGGAAGAAAATACACCAAAACAATACAGTATAAGCTGACACAAAAATAACATATAGAAATTAGAAAACTAATACAACTAAAATTGAATCTCTCTAAAGCACCCCAAAAATTCAAAGTTCATTCCTGCTCAGATAGGTTTGATGCTCTGCATCTACATAGACTACTATCCCTGTCACATTTTATCACTCTCTATGATTTGTCAACAGCACATTCTGGAGCGGTACTTCAATTCCTTACCATAAAAAGCCAGTGAAAATGAAGAAACAAAATAAGCACAAACCCTTGAGGTTACAAGAAAGGAAAATAAAAGTTAAATATGACATACAGTATTTTTAACTCATTTTCAGAGATTAAAACCTTATTTTAAGAGCCCCTGTTCCTCCCAGTATCTTCACTAATCCCAACAATATTCATTAAGCTTGTCAGCACTGCACTTGCATACTCCAGGTTCACACTCTCCTCGTGCAAAGTGTGTTCCACAGTTGGATTGCCAAAGTGACTGCAGCCTGTCAGGTACATGCAGCGTATATTCCAAGTGTCCCAATGGATATTCACTAAAAGGCAGTACAAACCACATGAAGCCTTGGCCTGCCTGCAAGTGTGGAATTACCTTTCTGTTCTGTGATGAGGTGCTGGACAATAACATCGGTCATGTTGTCCCTGTAGGCATAGCGATCTTTATAGAGGCCATGGACAGTGCTGAAAATCAGCTGGTAGAAGGAGATTGTTCCATCCTGACACCCTACTGCCTAAACACAAGAAGAAAATAATTTTAGTTAATTGGCACATGTAGGTGAGGATTGGCAAAGTGTGTGGTGTTTGTATGAACATCATGTCGCTTTTCCTGCGTAATGTATAGATGAATACCAGTTACAGCTGACTTATATTTAACCATGGTACAAGTGTAATGCAGAATGAGGACTCATCTCACCACACACCATGCTGAGTCAGGGCCTTGGGTTTATCTGGTTGGGTTTTTGGTTAGAATTTTTGTGGGGGTGTGTGTTCGTTTTTTTATTTTTAAATTTGCTTTAATTCTCTTCCCACTTGTACAGGACTCATAGTGTAGTATTTTGGGCTGACAGCTGCCTGTAGGCATTTTCTTCCCACCATGGAATTAGATTTGGTCAATTCCAGAAGTTATTAGATGCTATTTTTAATTACTTTTCCCCTCCTCTTTTTAAATCAAAATGCAGCAAATGCCTTACCACTTGAGAGTGGGTGTTATGCTCCTTACATCCCTCTTACAGCAGAATATTTGTAATTCCAGTGGCAGTTCTAGGATCTCCCTAGACATTGCTCAGGTTCTACTGCCTCAGTAGGAATGTTTAAGCAACTAAGTTTGAAATGGATGGTCTTACTTTAGGTGACAGATTCCCTGTGAAAACATCATAGAATTGTCCCTACTCACCACATAGTTGGAGTCTGGTTTAACTTTGCAGGTCCACACCCAGCTGCTCTGCTCTCCCACAGTGCCCAGGCGTACCCCGTCCCTCGTGAAGAGGGAAACCTGCCTATCTGAACCTCCCAGCAGGAGATACTCTCCTTTCGTAAAGTAGCTGATGCAGCACGGGTCAAAATTGAGCACTCTGTCCTTTCCAATCTACAAGGGAAAATAAGACAAAAAATGATCAAACACACTAACAAAAGGATCATTTAATCTTTTCTGAAGGCAACAAGTGCCGTCACTGATACCAGTCGTCTCTTCCATGCATGGCTTTTCAATATCCAGAACCACTGGCGCTACTAAGATTCGCAAAGGCAGTTCTAAAATACGTCCAAGAATCCCTCCAGTCCCAAACCATTCTGCTCACTCACAAAGCCCCTTTATCCAGCTGAAAAAACCCACAAAGATGTTCTCTACAAACCAGTGAACCATGTCACAGAAGTCGGCAAAGTTGTAAAGGCTTTAACGCAAGAACTGCAAGACAGCAGCTGAGGTGCTATGGGAGAAACAAGAGCTGAAGGAGAAATGGTTAAAAAAAAGGTAGATTCATAAAAGGCTGGGAAAACAGAAGGTATTTAATGTACCTAATAATGCACCAGTATACAAACACTTTGACTGTAGAACACAAAACAGACCCAAAAATACTCTGTGACTCTTGAATAAACTCTCTAAAAACATACCTGCTTGCCACTCAGGTGGTAAAAGGAAAGCTTCTGACCCCAGTCTGCCACAGCTAAAATGTCATTGCGTTCATCTCTGCCAAAAAAAAAAAAAAAGAAAAAGAAATAATTCTACAGCAATTTACTAATAAATTTCTTAGAGGAACAGAACCAAGTGGTACAATAGCAGGATTCACTTCATGTTACTCTTTAAAAGTCGCAACCTGAAAGGACAGCAGATACACCTTGTCATTTAAATCTGTGGAAAACAGCTTGGGGACATAAAACCAAAACGAGTCTCCTCCTTCTGCCAGGGAACACAGGACAGGACAAGAAGAAACAGCCTTAAGCTGTGCCAGGGAAGGTTGAGGTTGAATACTGGGAAAATTTCTTCCCTGAAAGGGTTGTCCAGCCCTAGCACAGGCTGCCCAGGGAGGTGGTGGAGTCCCCATTCCTGGAGGGATTTAAAAGCCCTGTGGTTATGGCACTTGGTGACACGAGTTATCGGTGGCCTTGGCACTGCTGTGGGAATGGTTGGACTCAATGATCTCAGAGGGCTTTTCCAACCTAAACAATCCCATGTTTCTGATCTAAAGGGAACTTGTTCCCAGGTTCTTCATTCAGTTGAAGACTGTCAGCAATGCCAAAACCCCAATATGTAATCACTAAAAAAAGGTAACACACATGGCATGAACCTGTCCAGCAGAGATAAAAGTCAAGCCTTTCTGCAATCAATGAGCCAAGGACGATCTAGTCAGCATGAAAAAAAGGAAGGATGAAATTCTTTACCTGGAAGGATTCCAACAAATTGACCATATTGGAGAGGAAGAGCCCCCTGGCCGCTCTATTTTCACTTTCTCATCGCCATTTTTGTTCCTTATGCTGACAATGCCGTTGAACATCCCCAAAGCAAGGTACTGGCCATCATTGGTCCAGCTGAGAAAACACATACATACTGAAGAGTAAACTGCTACAAACAAGCAGCAGGAAGGTAGGACAGCACACTCACACAGGAATGGTAGATTATATACATTACATATACACTTCTATGAGGGAGTTCTGGGAAGTAGCTAGTAACCCTACAGATCGTTTATGTGCCTAAATCCACATTTATAGCAACTGCACGCACTACATCAAAAACATTTTATCATATACATAGAAGTAAAATAACAAATTAAAGCTTGCAATATTTGTAATATGTCCTAAGTCAGGGATACATTTTAGGGATGGCAGTCTGGGAGTAGACCAAAATGCTTTAAAAGCCACATTCAGAACACGATCAGAGAAAACTGCCTGGTGTGGGACAGAGGGGGCCTAGGGTCTATTCTGGTCTCTTCTTCAGTCAGATGAATGACTTCAGCTAATGAATCCTTGCTTCAGGTTCCCCACAACAGTAACACCTCCTACAACTGAAAATACCAACAGTACAGGCAATGAACTACAAATAAAAATTCCAATTATTTTTACTCCAACTTCTTTTTATTGTTGTTGCACAAGATGGATAAACAGACAGAGAGAGAACCTAAGACACTTGCTCAAGAGCAGAATATGTCTCTGATGCCTTCAAAAGGATTTGGTTATGAACAGGACCAAGCATAACCCAACATTTTGCTACTGAAAAAGAAGGGGGGGAAAAGTCCATTTTTTCAAAAGCTTGCATCTTACTTGAAAAGGGCTGTATTGAAACTAAGTTAAATGACACAGATAATCCTTAAAACTTACCTACAGCAAGTAATCTTGCAGCTTGTTTTATGTTTAGAGACTGACTTCTGTTCAGGGGACCACAAACCTTGATGAAAGAAAACAAAAAGCCAATGACAAGTAAGTATGTGACAGTGTTCAGACTGGAAATTAATACTGTCACAGATCTGCCTCTAAAATCAGTTTGGATTTTTGAGGCATCAAAGTCTTGTCCACTGCTAGAATGACATTTAAATACATACTATTTATTAGTAAATGGGAAAAAAAAATCCATCTAAGTAACAGAGGGTGTCTCTGAAAAAATTCCCAGTAACAGAGCAGCACCTCCGTGAGCCCTCACTACACTGTACTTTCCCATTGAGTTTAAACGATTTAAATCAGTTTCCAGTGTCATTGAACTTTAGGTAGCTTTGTGTCTGATCTCTGCTGGAGTTTCAGAGCTGTACCTATCTGTGGTTAGCTCAGCTATCCAGCTGTAACAGAATTCACTGGACCAATGGAAAAGTTTGAGGGAGAAGACATACCAAAATCCCCGGATGAGCAGGATGCCAACTGATGAGTGAGAGGATTGTATGAAACGCACTGAATAGAGTCATTATGCCTAGAATGAAGTTACAATCAGATTTCAATAAATCATTCTTAAATGTCCCTTTTCTGACTTTCAGCAAGTGAGCTGAAAGCTTTAGCAGATGCCAAAATAATTGAATTGGTTTATAGTATATCAAGTTAATCTGCTATTACTGCAAAGTAAATCAGTAAAAAACCTTATAAAAATTGTCTCCAAGTAGCAGGATTCACCACATTTCATCAAGATTAGCTAAAGCTGTACAGCAATTGTGGTTTGTGAAATATGACCAAAGGTTGTATCCAAATTCTAAACCAAGTGCGCTCACATGCAGGCTGTGTGCAGTGACCAGCTAACATAAACCAATTCATGATAAATGTGCAGTCCGAAACAGAACACGCAGTTCTTGCTTCAGAGGGCTGACAGAAAACACAGCCAGAAAATTGAAATATACCAAAAGTACCAAAACCATCTTTAATTTGACCTTTCAGCCAGACTTATGGTTTATTATAGAAGACTGGTCATATTGTGGTTAATTTTATTCTGACCTATTCTGAGTTTCCCCAGCTCTCTGTCAGCCCTCTAAATTCACAGATTTCTCTGGATTCCCCACCTCCTTTTATGCCTTTAATTGCTTTCCTGCTTCATTCAGATACTTCAGCTGTTCTTTTCCTCCTCCCTCCCCTATCACCCCTTTCCTCTGACCTTAGTGAATCTTCTCCCAACTCTAATGGCTCGTGCTCTTGGATTTCAGCAGTGCATAATCAAAATTGGCTTTTGAGGCACAGAACTAAATGGCATCACTTACGTGTACTTCAGAATTCCTTCTAACTTTGAAGTCCAAATTATCACACTTTTATCAGCAGAGCCAGATGCAAAACGCTTGCCTAGGAATTAGAGATAATTTAAATCCCACATGTACAAGAATCACTTTCATTCCAAATACACAATCAAAGAAAGAGCAAGAAGTTCTTGAACTTGACAAGGCTCCAGTAATAAAGGCGCTGACATTGAGTGCCTGGATGTGCTGCTGCTTGCCAGCCACATGGAATTTCAATGGCTGTATTGCACCATTTCCACAGCCTCACCAGTCCTTCCAGTGCTGTCCAGCCCCAGGCTGGAAATTGGGAGATGGAGATTGGGCTGGAGATGGGAACAGTGACAAGTTAAACTGATACACTGCCACAGGAACTCCCATCACGTAAACAACAGCAGCTGCAGGAAGGTCCCCAAGCCCACAGAGTGAGTCCCACTGCATGAGAGTCGTAGATCATGAGAGAACTGGAAGCACAGTGCAGTGAGCAGGTAACATGTGAAGGATCAGGAGATCAGGAAGCTCTGGGACAGAGGAACTGTAGGAATAAAACTCAGAGACAGATGAGCAGCAGAAACAGAAATCTCTGAGGTGAGCCTTCTCCTCACATTACCCATGAACATACACTTAACCAGTGCTAAATCTAACACTGAAGTCAAAGCAGAGGGACAGTGGGACCACAGCTCTCACAGGTGACCTTACAGGTACTTGTGCGGGTAGCACCTGCACAGCAGACCAAACCCTCCACTGGCGAACAAACCCCAGCACTTGTTAAAGAACAAACCCCCAGCACTCGAACGCTGTGGCTGAAACAACCCCCGTTTCTCCATTTTCAACGGGCAATAACAAATGGGAGAGATGCACTTTACAAACCAGGCTAACAACGTGATATTTACCATCTTTGGCGTAAGCCACGCAGTACACAGTGTCTTTATGTCCTTTCAAAGGCTGAATTAAGGTTCCATCAGAAGTGTCATACACCTGTTTAAAAGAGGAGGAAAAAAACCAATCCAAACAAACAAGCAAAAGAACCACATTTGAGTGTAAAGGAACTTTAAAGCTCACCCATTTCACACCCCTGCCATGGATACTGACACCTTCTACTAGACCAGGTTGCTCCAGGCCCTATCCAACCCGGCCTTAAGTACCTACAACGTGAGGTGTGGGATATAAAATTACTGAAGGCCAACAGGTTATGCACTTCCTTTTGTGTCTGCTGTTTGGATTGCATACAGTTCATACAAGACAGAATGTTTTCTAGCATAGAAATGGCTCTCTGTAACATGATATTTCTTTGAAAGAGAGTCAGTACTAGAAAATTACATGCACAAAAGACATTTTCCACAGCTTGTTTTACATCTTACTGGTTTTTCATCATTTCTTTAAACATTTTACATCTTGCTGTTAAAACATCTTTCTCTGCATTAGATGCTTAAACATAATAAATTACTGCAAAGGAGCATCACTAAATACATGATTCTGTTAGTCCTGAAAATAACACCTGCTGTCCTGCAGTGCTGAACTCCAGCTCCACAATCCATCCATCCCTTCCTGGAGTTCCCCATCTGAAAGCTCTGCAGGACCTGAGCTACTCTAGCAGCATCCCCAAGGATCCACAAACAGCTTGAAGGTTCCCACAATGACAGGACATGGGTTTGAATCTCTCCCCTTGTCACAGAGATTTTAATGAAATTTGTACCAGCACAGCCCCTGCACTCTGTGCCCTGTGCCAGGCCTGGGGGCAGGTTCATGGATCTCAAACCTCGGGCAAGGCACAAGAGGACGAGATGACGCAAATAACTTAAATCTCATTACTTCTGGAAATAGAGCTTAACACTTGGTAAGAAATATTAAAAAGCTTCAAAACACTTTAGAATTGGCCTGCATTAATATGTATGTTGCTGTGAGGCTGCACTGGCAGAGATAAGGGGATTTCGGATAGGTTATATTCATAAGTTCATGTGAAAGAAATCATGCTCACACAGCTGTAAAGGAAAGAGGACAGGAAGATTTCCCTACCAGGAGCCTGTTTCCAGCAGCAATTATCAGCTGGGTCCCATCCGGCTTGAACGCGAGGTCGTAAATACTGAGGGAAACAAACAAACCAAAAACCTCGTGTCAGGAGACAGAAAATACGTTCCTTCCCCATCAGATGTGCCACATGGCCAGGACTGGTAACGGCACAGTGAATTTAGGTGTGATTCCAAACCAACTCCCCGAGCAGAAGGAACCTCCTGGACCGACCCCGCGCTCGGAACCGCCCCCACGAAGAGCCGCTCGGAGCGGTACAGGCCGACACACCGGCTGCCCCCGGGCCGCTCACCACTGCTCGGCCCTGTCGCGCCAGGTGAGCGCGGCCCGCATCCCCCGGATCCCGCACCGCCCGGCACTGCTCGGCACTGCTCAGCACTGCTCGGCACTGCTCAGCATCGCTCAGCACCGCCCCTCACTGCCGGGCCCGCTCCGCGCCGGGCGCTGTTTCCCCGACCGCGCCGGTGCCACGGGCAACGCGCCTGCGCGTGGCACCCAGGAGTCCGCCGCCACGCCAGGAGGCGCTGCCAGCTCAGCAGGGAGACGGAGCGCGGAGGCGGTGCCGCGGAGCAGCACGTGACCGGGATGAGAGAGATGGCCGCGCCGGGAGCGGCAAACGGGTGAGGGCGGAGCGGGGCCGGAGCGCGGGACTCCTCAGTGGGGTGTGGATGGTGTCGGGCCGGTCCCAGGATCGTGTGGGGGTCCGTGCCTAGGCCCGCACCGCCGTCCCCGGAGCTCCCCCGGCAGCAGGACCTTACCCGGGCTCTTCCCCTGCAGTCTCCGAGTCGGCAGTCGAGGTGCGGAGGCGGAGCGGCCCGGCCTCAGCCCCCGCGGCGGGGACCACGGCCCGGCTGGGCCCGGCGCGGTCCCCCGCGGGTGGCAGCGGGTGAGCAGCCGCAGGCGGGCGGGCAGGACGGCCGGGAGGATCGACGTGTGCTTCGTGAGGTGAGGCCGGGGGCTGTCAGTGTGGCCTTTCTTGGCAGGGCTACAGAAACTTGCCCAGACATCGCCCTGACAATTGTTTCTGTTCTTTGTTTTGGGGTTGTTTTTATGTATTACTGAAGTTTCTTAAGCGACAAGCAGGATAGTGAGAAAGTCATTGCTAATTTACTTTCCTTTCCTACCACAGCCCTGAAGGGAAGAAGCTGAGGTCAAAACGAGCACTTGTGGAGTATTTACAGAAAACTGGGGAGACAACACTGAAAGCAGCAGATTTTGATTTCACAGCTCCTCGAAGGAGCACACGCTCAGGGGTGAGGGGATATGGCACAGGAGCTGCAAGGAGTAACCTGGAGATGGAGGATTGTCAGACCAAAGTGCAGGAGCTGCATGCACAGAATGGTGCTAAGGTTGGAATTCAGAACATCCAGGCTGGAAATGGACACCTAGAAGATGTTACATCTACTTTGGAAAGCATAGATTTAGTAATGGAAGGCACAAACCCAGAAGAGGGTTTGAAAACCAAAAGAAAGGGGGCAGATGGGAAAAGTGTCCAAAGTAGGAAACGTGGAAAGGGCTCAGAAAGGAGGAACCGAGGTGACCCCAAGAGCAAGAGGCAGAGAAGAATCTCTAACATACGGGAGACTGAGTGTGTTCAGAACAAGAGGGTCTGTAGACAGACAGACACACGTGGATCTGACAGCCAGGGTGTGGGTGATGCAGGTGCTGACCCTGTGGATGCAGGGAAAGCTCTTTCACGAATGTCCAGGGCACGGCTGAGGTCAGTGGCTCCTCGCTCACAGAGGGAGCTGCGTCACCTGACAAAGGAGGGCCCAGACTCTAATGACACACCTGCTGCAAGGTCTGAGAAATCCTATGGACTGGAGACAGGGAAAGTGCTAGATCTGAGTAAGCAGGATATTAAATCTGACACTGAGGCGGATGCTGCGCCGTGGGACAGGATGAGCTTCACAGCGGTCAGAACGTCACCAGGTGCGTGTGTGTGAGAGTAGAATGTGCTCCATCCTCACGTTCTGCCAGAGTCTCTTCTGACTGTTCAAGCCATGTGTTCTGCTTCAGCTCAAGCTGCTCTGACATCCAAGTCTGTGTCATTTTTATCCAACAGCATTTAAATTAATGCAGACTTATTCAAAACTGAAACTTACTGTACCAAACTCAAGCTGTGCAGTGTCAGGCTGTAATCTGGAGGGGAGTTAAAGCACATTTGTGTTCTGAACATGAGAAGAATTCCTTCTGTTTCCATCACAGTGTAAAGCGAAAATGGTGTGTGAAACGTGACAGCAAAATACTTGGTTCTTCTTCCTAATGCTGAAGTTTGATTTCTTTACAGATGAGTTTGTCCCACGAACACAAGTGGAGAGAAGGAAAACGAGTCCTTATTTTTCCAGTAAATACAGCAAAGAAGGTATTGTATTCCTTAGGGAAATATACTTTTTTATGGAGGAGGGATAGAATGGCTCAGGATCACGTGATGATGTGGAAAATTCCTTGCAGTTTGACACTGGCTTCAGCTGTGCCAGTGGGGACACAGTCCCCTGCAGCCCTGTAAAAGCTGTGTGGGAACTGCCATGGCTCCATCCGCACACAGCGCCTCCACAAAGATAGTCTGCTTCAGAGGTCTTCATCTGAATTGGTTTTTTTTAATGAAATAGGTAAATCCATCCTTTCCTGCCTAATAGATGTTCCTGTGTTGCTCCTGTACAGCCCCCAGCCCACCCAGAAGGAAGACCCTCAGAAAATGGACTCCTCCACGTTCACCTTTCAATCTTATCCAAGAAACACTCTTCCATGATCCATGGAAGCTTCTCATTGCCACCATATTTCTCAATAAAACTTCAGGTAAGTAGAGTAGCACGAGTGGGTGTGTAAATGTTGGGAAGCGTAACAGGGCTGAAACAGCTGCCAGTTTTAATGGCATTAATGAAAGAATAGCTGTATATTAGCTTGTGTCACTGAAACAATAATCCTAGTTGGTAGCTTGCTTTGGAAGAGCTTACTTGAGAAAGCATATGAATAGTGCAGAAGGAGAATTTGCATCCCAGCCTCCTGCTCACAGGATTCTTTCACCAGGGAAAATGGCCATTCCAGTGCTCTGGGAATTCTTGAAGAAGTATCCTTCTCCTGAGGTAGCCAGGGCTGCAGACTGGAAAGAGATGTCAGAGCTGCTCAGACCTCTCGGCCTCTATGAACTCAGAGCCAAAACCATCATCAAGTTCTCTGGTGAGTTTTCCTGACATCTGGAACAATCCTGGTTACAGTGGCAAAAGGCAAACAGCTTTGATCCAAAGGCTGTTCTGTGGCTTCTCCTGTGTTTGGTGGGTTATTTTGTGCAGCATTTGGGATCTGTTGGTGTCACACAGGCAAAGCTGCTGATCCCAGTCTGAACTGGGAAAGAAACGCCAGCCACAGTGTGTTCTGTGGGAGACCAGGAAACTTCTTGGTGTGGAAGAGACCCAAGTACCTGCAGCACTGCTACTATATTTGTAGCCCTGTTACAGGGTGGCTTTGTTCAGGGTTGCTCTGGTGACCTGCAGAAGGCCCTTCCAGCTGGGACTTTTCTGATTCTGATATTCTCTATATTCAGCCTGCAGAGGAATATTTTGTTCTGAGGAGAGAGAGTTGATTAAAACTCCCATGGTGATTTGTTGAAAAGGTGTTTAAGATTAATCCATGAGGATTCATGGCCAGCATTCACCAGGAAACACCTGAAACTTGTGGTTTTCATTTGAAATGTGCCAAGGTGAAGACATGTAACAGTGGCAGAGGGTCCTGCCCGGTTGCTCCTTGTGTGCTGAATGCTGAGTGCTGTGACCTGCCCTGCAGGTGAGTACCTGAGCAAGGCGTGGCGATACCCAATCGAGCTGCACGGCATTGGCAAGTACGGAAACGACTCCTACAGAATCTTCTGTGTCAACGAGTGGAAGGAGGTGGGTGGTGCCCTTCGGGTCCTTCAGCATCCATGGGGCTTGTGCCTATTGACCTCCTGGCATTAGAAAACCAACACTCACACTGTTGGAGCAATGAGATGCTTTAAAGTGTTTCAATAAATGTTTGGCATTTTCCCTGTGTTCCAGGTGCAGCCAGAGGACCACAAGTTGAATGTGTACCACGCGTGGCTGTGGGAGAACCGGGAGAGGCTGAGCATTGACTGATCTGAGCTGGGGGTGACCTGACCCCTCCACCTCCCTTTGGGTGCCCTTGCAGTTCTGGGTGTAAATATTTGTGTGATGTCCTGGCTGGGGTTATCAGTTTTTTTGTAATAAACGTGTCCCTGTTTTGTAGTGCCTGTCCCTTCTTGCAGTGCAGGTCTGTGCCTACAGCTGCCTCCCTGGGCTGGGGGCTCACTGGGCGCAGCCATCCAGTGCCCACTGTTGCCTCCCCCAGGGCAGAAGCCGGGATCTGATCTCCGTGCTCCTGGACACGGGCTGCGGGGGAGAGCTGGAGGGAGAGCCTGTGCAGGAGTGTGGACAGAGCAGATACTGCTCAGCGCCCGCTGCTCGGGCCCAGCACTTCTCCCGGTGCCGCTGGTGGTACTGGTTCCTTCCCAGTCCCATCCGGTGACGGGCCCAGTGTTGCTCCGGCAGGAGAGGGGCAGAGCTGGGTTCTGGCTCCCCGGAGCTGCGGCCGCTCTCGGGGACCCTCGGGCAGTGCCCGCAGCCGCTCAGGGTCATCACAGCCCCCGCCCAAGCTGTTCCCGAGGCTGGGCCGGTTGCGTTGGCTTTGTTGAGCCTAGCGGCGGTGAAGGGGGCCCGAGTCGGAGCTGCCGCTGGGATCGGGTGGCGCGGGCCAGGCCCCGCCGCGATCCAATCCGCCACGCCGCTAAGCAGCGCCCGCCCGACCGCTCGTAGTGGCGGAAGTAGCGGGCGGAAACAGCCTGGCGGAAATGACGCCAGCAGGTCCTGTCAGCCTCGTAGCAAGTGCGCTGTACGTGGCGGTGGGCAGGAAGCACCGATCCGCTCTCTCGGGGCATCTTCGCTGGCCTGAACCTGCCCGGTGTCACTTCACAGCGGCGGCGGCCTGACTTCCGCGCGGCCTCTCCGGTGCCTGGTGCCCTCTCTGCAAGGCCGCGGCGCGGCACGCACCTGCCAGGACCGCCCGCGTATCCCATAAGCGCCTGCGCGGAGGGCGCCTCCTTCTCTCGACCGGGCTTGCGGTGGACGCGCCATTGGCACTGGTGAGTCCCGGCTGCGCCATCCGGGGCCATCCGGACTCCGGCGTTTCTGGCACGGACCGGTCCCCTCCCTTTCCCTGTATCTCTGCCGCATCTTTTCCCTGGGGCGCGGGAAGCGACCCCCGCGGGCCGGGCCCTGAGCTGTGTCTCCTGGGGCGACCCCGGGACGGGCGGCACTGAGGCCTCAGCCGTGCCCCTTCTCAGGCGGCGGGGCCGCCTCGGCCGCGCTCCCGGGGCAGCGCTCGGTCACGAGCCGCGTCGACGCCTCTGGAGCGTGGGCGGGCGGAGCGTTAGGGTCGGAGTAAGCGTTGGACGCGGCGCGTTTGGCGCCGGGGGGTCTCGGTCGCCGTTGATCGTCATGGTCCGCCCGGCCACGGTGCACGGCGCCGGGCTCCGGGTGGGAGGATCGCAGGGCCGCGTGGATGATACCACGGCACCTCCCAGGATCGCATCTGGAGAGCTCTCAGTGCTCTGCCAGCTTCGGAGGCGGGAGGCAGAGCCACAGCAGATGAAGACCCATTCCCTCACCGGCCCGGCGTGGCCCGCGAGGGAAGGCAGTCTGCGACATGCACGGCCCAGGGAGCTGCACTGCACCCCGGCCGCGCTCCTCGCTCACCCCATTCTGTCCCGCAGCCACCATGCCTGCCCTCAGGCCTCTTGTGAAACCCAAGATCGTCAAGAAGAGAACCAAGAAGTTCATCCGGCACCAGTCTGACCGCTATGTCAAGATCAAGGTGAGGAGGTGCTGCAGGTTCCCAAGAACAGGAACTTTGGGGGTACCTTTGGTGTTGATGGTGAAAGAAAGCCCAGCAAGATGGTGCCAGGCTGGGCAGGGAGAGCCTGTGGAGGCCAGTGCACTCAGCCTTCAGACCAGGTGTGTTCAGGGTGATCTTGTTTTGTAACTGTTCTCTGCATTTCTGCAGCGCAACTGGCGCAAACCGAGAGGCATCGACAACAGAGTGCGCCGGCGCTTCAAAGGGCAGATCCTGATGCCCAACATCGGCTATGGCAGCAATAAGAAGACAAAACACATGCTGCCCACGGGCTTCAGAAAGTTCCTGGTACACAACGTGAAAGAGCTGGAAGTGCTGATGATGAGTAACAAGTGAGTGTGGAACCTGTACTCCCACCTGGGAGAGGCAGCACAGTCAGGGTGACATGAGGGAGTGCCTTGCTCTCAAGAGCACAGATGCCATCACGGTTCCCTCAGTGCCTCTGGAGGGTGGGGGCACAAAGAGGCCTTGGGCTTGGCATACTCATCCCCTTGGCAAAAATACTCAATGGTGGCAAATGAGGCTGTGCTGTGTCCCTGGTAACAGCGGTCAGAACTGGGGCTCTGGGTCAGACCTAGGCACAAGTCTGCTTCAGTGCTTGTTTTCACGACAAAGCAGTAAAAATAATCATTAGCACCCCTAATAACTACCTCTGATGGAGTCATTCGCAAAAAAAGCGGAGCTGTTCTGGAGGGGAGCTCCAGCTTCAGGCTAGACAGGTGCTTGGTGAAGGGTGGCAGTTATGGTTCAGTGATCATGAAGTGATGCCCCTGTGCTCAGCTGTGTCTGCATGCTGCTGGCAGGACAGCTCCAACTGCTTTCCCATGGTGGGATGGCTCTAGAGGGCTTTGCCTTGGCTCTGGGTGGTGCTGGAGCCAAGCCCAACACACTATCTCTCTCCAACAGGTCATACTGTGCAGAGATCGCCCACAACGTGTCCTCGAAGAACAGGAAGGTGATCGTGGAGAGAGCCGCACAGCTTGCCATCAAGATCACCAACCCCAATGCCAGACTGCGCAGCGAGGAGAACGAGTAACAGCCTCTGCAGCCCAGATGTATTTAATAAAGCGTCAGTCCAGCTCAGGTGCTGTTTTGCATGGGTGGTGGGGGGTAGCAGCCTGTGCTTTACTTCTGGGGCTCCAGCAGCCCCAGCTCTGCTGTCAGGGGCACTCAAGCAGCAGTGTCGTGGTGATGGTCAGTGAACTCAGGGCACACAGCTTCACAAGTGTATTTTATTTTCTGTACCACCCAGACAACAGATATCCTTTCACACAGCACTATAACTACTATTCACATCAACCACTCTGTCAAAAGAGAAAAGAAAGCACAGAGCAGTTCAGGGCTACAGCAGTGTGTCATGAAGGCCTCATTCTGTAGTTGGCTCTTAGAACCTTTTGTCTTTTAAGGCATTTTCTCCTGTATAAAGCAGGATTTGAGCACAGCAGCCGCTATGAGCTGTGTGCTTGCACCCCTGGCTGCCATCTCTGACCCGTGACACTACACTGACCACCAGCACTCCCACAGATGCCTGCTGCTGCTCTGTGACCAGGACCAGTAGACCCTTGTGGCTGGTGACACCAAGGTGCTCCAAGGGGAGAGAGAAGCCAGTGTTAGTGCAAAGCAAAGCTTAAAGCAGGGTTTGTCACTGAAACAGTCACTGATCATCTCTTGGGGAAGATGGCTGAGGTATTTCACAGTCAAAACCATAAATATGAAAGCCAAGCAACAAAGCTTCATATTGCCCAAATGCCAAACTATGGAGTTCCAGGAGGAGGGTGGAGGTATCAGGCAAGTCCTCTGCCTTGTGCAGCCTCTGTAGTTCGGCAGGTACAAGTCTCCTTTCCCAAAAGGCCTGTGGGATGAACTCATCAATGAAGACATGGCTATTTAGCCATGTTATTTAGTGAAACACTACAAAAACGTTCTTGGGCAATTTAAGTTAGAAAGTGCATGTGCAGTCATTAAAAAACCATTTAAAGC
Organism: Dasyornis broadbenti; assembly: GCA_013397935.1. Taxonomy (NCBI): domain Eukaryota; kingdom Metazoa; phylum Chordata; class Aves; order Passeriformes; family Dasyornithidae; genus Dasyornis; species Dasyornis broadbenti. Next base: position 699,464 of record VZRN01011459.1, on the reverse strand, counting down.
TATTTTTCTTTGTACTGCAATAAGGAGGTTTTTTTAGGAAGTAGTTTCCATTGTTCATGGAACCACAACTGCAATTGCTTTGTGTGCCCATTAAAACATACTAAAAGGTGGGAATACTCATCTTCCAGCCCCTCCCCTACATGAGGCTGTGTTCTCCTGATCTTAGGTGTCTCATTCCAATTCTGTGAAGCGTCTGGTGCAAGTGCAGCTGGATCAAGCCAGTCATGTGCAACTGTCACATTTCACACATCCTCAGTTTCTCCTGTGGCTACCCAGGGACTTGTACTTGGCTGTGGCAGGAGAGCAGCTCCATGGCATTTGTTCCTCCCTGCCCAGCTGGTGTCTGGCTGTGGCATCCAGAGGGCAGGAGGGTGGTGGGGGATAAACATCTTAGCTCATGTCCATTGACTCTGAGGTGGAGAGGGAAGCAGAATCTTTCTGAATGCTCTCAAAAAGTGATGCCATTTCAGGACTGGATCTGATCTGGGATGAAAATTCGGCCATTGCTGGGCTTTTCTCCACCTCAGGGATGGTCAGGAGAGCAGCCACTGCCCGCATGGCCGAACGCTTCAGCTCATCCTGCTTCTCAAACTCCTGCTTCACTGAACCGGCTTTCACCTGCAAATCCAAAGCCCCATTTTCAGCTGGCATTTAGAAAAGCCTGTAGATCCACAGAACCAACACAGCCACAGAGACCAGCAGAGTATTTTCCAGCCAGGGAAGTGAGGGGAGCGGGTGGCTCAGCAGCACTGAGGGAGTTCAGGAGCAGAGAGAGGCAACAGAACTCACCCCAAACCCTTGCATGTTCCTGCTCTTACCTTTGTGGAACAGGTTGCCCGGAGGGGCTCAATCAGCCGCTCAAGCCGCTGCAGCACAGCATTAGGGCAGAGTGCTGAGAGCCGCACCAGCATGATGAACGTCAGCATCTGGGCAGGAGGGAAAGTAAACTGGTGTTGGTTCTCTGTGGCCCCCAGGCTCAGAGCTGGGCCTACTCTGCTGACACACTGGGCTGTACCCACACCATGATGAGTTCCTCTGCACTTGTACAAGGGGCTTTGGTAAGAGCTTTGGTGGTACTGGAAATGCACCCCTGGCAGCCAGTGGGCTGGAGCTGCAGCTAGCCCAGATGTGTGCAGTGCTGCAAGTGTGTGCAAAGGGCTGACAGCCCTGGGGGGACAGCACTGCTCAGCACGGGGCTGTGGGGATACACAGCTTGATTGCAGCCCAGACTCACAGAGAAAATGACATCAGTCAGGGCACAGCACCTACCCGAATGTCATAGTGATCCTTCAGCCCATCCTCCACATGGTTCAGGTAGTCATAGATGTCCAGCCGGTCCAGGCAGCTTTCCAGCAAGGTGTACATGCACTCAAAAGCAGATTTCCTCACATCAAGGCCATCGTCCACTGTGTGCTTGAATGGCCCCATCTCTACCTGAACCAAGACAAACAGTAAAGCTGTCACCCAAGAGCAGACAGAGCAGCAGCTCCATCTCAGCTTCACAGGCAGCAAGTCACTGTGTGGCATCCAGCTGAGCCCAGTTACCTCCCGGATGAGTTCCCTTCGGACTTTTGTTTCATTGTACAGGCTGGGTAGGACTGCATTCAGTAAATCCCGGATTAAAGACGGCTTGTTGTGAGCAGCAGAATTAAACAGTGCTAAAGCCACACGGCGAACGTTCAGGTCTGGATCTTGCAGAGTTTGTAAGAAGTCACCTGTGGGATAAGAGCACATCAGTCAGTCCTGCAGCCAAGAGGGTGCAATGTTTTTGCAGTGTTTTAAAAGTGTATGGGGATGTATTTCAAGCAGGCTGGTTATGAAAGCACTTATGGTAAAATAACTAGTGGCACAGTCTATTGGAGCCATTTGAGATGCTTTCTCTCCCTCCATTTGAAATACAATGAAGAAACATAACTATCCTGCATTTGGGCATAAAAACAAATGGTCTGACTAGCTACCTCACCCTAAAGTCAAATCCAAAGCTTTGTTATTCATGGAAGTTGGGCTTTCTTCTTGCTCAGATCCCATCTGATCAAACTGGTCTGAAACAGAAGGCCCAGTTCTATACAGCAGATCCAATGTGTGGGCTCCCTGGACATAAAACACTTTTCATGTATGTTATACTTTTCAAGATCCTTTTTATGGGGTGCTTGAATTCTGAGTTTAAATGCAGAAGGAACTTAAGCACCTTAAAAAACAATGGAACATGCCCAAGAGCAAGGCATCAATGCATTTAACAAGGATTCACGGTATAGTGTTGCTCTTTAATTCCAAAAGCTGAGAAACACATACAAAAACTAACTGGACTAGATAAGGTTCACACAGGACTGGAAAACCGCTGACCTGCCAACAACACCCAACCTCTCATGCAGCCAGCTAACACCCCTGTCCATACCAGCCTACCTATGCAGCCTTTCAGGAGAGCATCAATGGGCTGAGGCTGGTCTGCAATTGTGAACTTGATGGCAGTAACCACGGTGCTCCGGGCATGTGGGGAGCCTGCGGAAAAGAAGGGAAGAAAGAAAAATCCAGACACAAAATCACTGCTGTAACTCTGTAGTACATATACTGCCCTTGGTCCTGTTGCATATGTGCTACAGAGATAAGGGAGTAGAGGATTCTTCTTGTCAACTCTGTGTTTAAATCTGTTCCCGCACCATCTTCTCATGAAGTCCCTGTTCCCAGCACCCTCCTGTTCTTGTGCAGACAAACGCTCCTCTGATCCCTCTTGCAGAGAGATCCATCTTGTTACCTGCTCTCCTCTCAACTGGCTTTGCTCCTTGCTGTACCCACAAGAACTTTACAAGACGAATTTTCAGCAAAAGGCAGCATTTCCCCGCTCTGGCCATCGCCCTACCCATTACCTGCTGACAGCTGTTTCCTCAGCCGGGGCAGCAGCTCAGCGGGGTTCACCAAGGTCAGCTTCCCCAGGCATTCCGCCACCACGCTGCGCGTCCCTTCCTCTGTGCACTCACAGTGCTTGAAGAGCAGAGCCCAGATATCCTCCACGTAAGGCATGAGGCTGTCGGCTGGGGAGGAGCTGATGACTTCCTTCAGAGAGTGCAGCAGCAGGTACTGTCGCTTGGGCTGGCTTCCAATCTCCTTCAGCATGAAGGGCAGATATTCCTTCAGATTCCCAACACTGACATTCCCCAGCGCATAGGAGGCAGCGGATTTCACCTCTTCAGTCGTGGAAGCAAATGCTTCCAGGATGACAGTTCTGAGCTCCCTCTGAGCACTGAGGTTCGTGGTGCGGCCCACCTCTGCCAGGAAAAGGAAAGCCAGCACTTGAACAGCAGGGCTGGACTTGGGATTTTTGACATCCTGGATAAACTGGTTCACTGTCGCAGGAGCTTCCTTTGAGCAGGCCGAGGACAGGGCTGCCAGGCACTTTGCGACAGAGTGATACACTTGTTTGTGCAAGGTCAGCGAGGCCCCGGCCGAACTCGAGGAGTAAACAGGTGCTGTCAGCTGCTTCATCAGCTCTGGGTAACCCATGGCAGCCGTCTTTGTCAGGACCAGTGCCTGGAAGAAGTCGATGATGGCGTTCAGGGCCCCTCCTTGAAGCAAAGGTGAGTGGACAAGCTGAAAGATTTCAGCAAGGACAGAGCTGCTGATCTTGGAGATGCAGGATGGATAAACCTTGGCCAAAGTGGTGAGGAACATGATGGTCACCTGGGACACGTGCATGTCATTCTCGGTAATTAGGATAGGGAGCTCTGTTAGCACAGCTTCAATCATGGCGGGCTTGAGGCTGTCACTGTAGTTCTTCACCAGGATGTCCAGAGCATTCAGAGTGCTCAGTTTCAAGGCACGTTGATTCTTTCTCAAGAAGGAAGCTAGAATGGGGAGCCCTTCCCCTAGGATGGGTCTCAAATCTATTTTAAGTGGAGAACTAGCAATTAAGGTTAATGCTTTGACTGTTGTCAGTCTGGTGATTTCATTTTTGAGCCTCTCCAGAAATATCTTCAAGGTTGGGTGGAGGTCAGTGCTTAAATGGTCTCCCAAGTTGTAAATGATTTGTCCCATGCAGGAGATGGCACGTTCCTTCACCTCCTGGTCAATGTCAGCTGCCTTCAGACGCTTCAGAGTACCAAGGAAAAGGTCCTTCACATAGGGCTTGGCATCAAAGGTATAAGGTTTGTCCAAGGGCCTGATAACTTTCACAAGCTGCTGAGTTACCAGCAGAGCTTCTGACGTGATCTTATAAAAGGGGTCTCCAATACAGGTCACAACAGAAGGCAACAGGGTTTTGACATGAGGGTGAAATACCTCTGGCTGGTGGTTGCAGAGAAGGACGTGGAGGAAGGACAGTGTGTCGATCCGCATATTGGAGGAGCTGGATTTATCCGCCAAGGAGAAAACAATTCCTGTGCAGAAGAGACAAGAGAAACTGATGTCATATCATTCCTAAAGAAGGAGGTTCACGGATCCAGCCAGGGACAATCACAGGAGACTTTTCTCATATTCACTGTACAGTAACACCAAAAGCAAAAGCAGGACCTGAGCCTTCCAGCCGTGGGATGCTTTGTAAGCCCACAGGCCAGAGAGGTCAGAGAAAAATGTGGAGATGCAAATTAAAGAATCAGTCAATATAAGGAATTTTTTTAAATGCCACTGCATTTTGCAAAAAGAAATGGCACCTGTATTTCTGCTATCAGTGTGATAACAGTGGAATTCCAGCTGCTTTCAAAGGAGGCTGGAATAGGCCCTCCCAAAAACATCTTGTCAGGGAACTGTGGAAATGAACTTGACATTCTTATCCTGGCTTTAAGTGCAGAGGCCAGAACTAATCTGGGAGCTGTCAGCTCATCAGCAAAGAGCAGAACTTCCTGTGTACGTCCTACTGCTGAGCAGAGTAATTTGCAGAAATAAAACTGGAACGTGCAGGCAAGGAGCACATGTTCAGAATGGAGTTTGCCAACCCTGCTCCTTCACCCCAGACCGCGGACAAGCTTACCAGGGACAAGGGCAGGGACATGATCTGCCAGGCAGCCAGGAAGAACAGTAGCCAGTTCTGTCAGGAGGCTGAAACAACCCTGTCTTGATTTGATGCTCTTTTCTTTGAGCTGCTTGTGCAAGGCCTTGATGATGCTGGGAACCTGCAGTTTAGAGAAACAAATGAGACGGGGACAACTCAGTCATCCCAGCTGCTCTCAGAGGCTCGCAGTAAGGCACCAGCCAGACACTTCACCCAGAAGCCACCCTGCCTCAGCCTGCACACGTGCCAGTGGCTGGTGGAGGGGCAGTGCCAGCTGTACTCCCATGTTCCTGTGCTGTGCCAGCACTCTTGCCCTGGGAATAGCATGAGACAGACTGTAAACAGCCAGCCCTCTGGATCTGGAGCCCTCTAGATGCCTGCCCCAGGGCTCCTTCAGCTAGCCACATTCTCAAGGTACCTACTTCTCATTGCTTTGTGATTTAACCCAGCCGCCCCCTGCTCACACACCTGGTTCTGAAGCATTATCAGGGAAACGTCATCCTTGCCAGTCGTATCAGAAGAGTGCAGCCAGCTCTGGGTGGGCAGTGTTTGCTTCAGCAAGGAGATGTAAGCACTGAAGATGTCAGCTTTGACATTCTCCTCCCTCTCTTTGAACCTGCTTATCAAGGCTGGGGAGAGAGTTCTGTAGAAGTCCTTCAGGAGATCGTGCCTGCTGCTAACAATGGCCTCCAGGCACTTGGCTGCAGCTCTGCGGACCTTCCAGCTGATGTCGTCATCATCACTGTACTCGTCGTCACTTTCTAGAAACAACACAAGGGAAAACAAGGTGCAGCATTATGAGAAAACTGGAGCTAAAGGATCACTTGATCCTCAGAGCTGCCCTATCCAGGAGGAGAAAGCAGGAAGGGGAGAAATGTTAACCCCGTGTTCTGCTGAGCACAGCCATCCTCACAAGCAGGCACCTTGCTCTTCATCCTCCCCATTTTCAGTTTCCATCATCTCTTCCTCCTCGTTATCATAGTTGTAGTTTGGGTCAAAGGTGATGTACTTCAAACACAGTTCCATCACACTCGAGATGTGAGGGTCCATTTCCTTTGGGCACCTATCACACATGGAAACCATAAGAGTTTATCAGAGACTAAGTTGTTTTAAATATCCAAATAATATTATTAATCTCAAAAGGATCCCAAAGTGCTTCACAGAACATTTTGATAACATCAGTCAAACCAAAGACGCTCCTTCCTGCTGTGCATGAAGCAAGACCACATTCTCCTACAGGAAGGATGCAATAATTTTTATAAGGACAAATAAATAAAGCAATTGCCTTCACCCTGTTAGGAGGAATGAGTTAAAAGCAGATTTGGCAAGGAGGAGGAAATAGTTTTGCTCAAAGTGACCTTGCAGCTGGCAATGCTAAAGATGTCAGTGTGGGAAAACTCCTTTTATTATACCTAATGTTGCTCATCCTCAGCATATTTTGAGAAGTACAATTCCTGTGGAGAGATAACACACTCTCACAGACATGCACAAAGCCTTTTGTTAGAGTGAGGCAGGCAGCGAGCCCTCTTGCCCTTCCCTCAGCTAGGATGAACTAAGCTGAACAGAGCCTGTGTCCTCATGTGTCTCTGTCGCCCAGCATTATTAGCGAGGTAATGAAATTAACCTACTGTTGGCATTTCAGCTGTGGTTTGATGGTTGCCCTTGGTTACTTGTATGTGTCAATTCTCACACATACACCCTGGTTGAATCCTCCCTTCCTGGGAGAACATGGCAGCAGCTCTGCAGTGCTCCTTTTCCAAGCAGTAAATGTTTGACCAAACATCAGAAGAGCTGCAGCTCAGCAGCTCTTCTGCTTAACCCCCCTTCCTGCCTCCAGCTGCCTCCACGCACCATGAGCGAGGAAATTGCCTCTGGCTAAGGAACCCTCCAAGGACAAGGAAAACTCCCACTCCTGCAAAACCAATACAGAAGGACACCTTCACAAGCTGAGGTAAAGCAGCTGATAACTCCAGTCCAACTGTGCATAGGCAGAAGAGATTTCATATGTGAACTGTCTTCCCAACAGAAATGCATGCAGGAAGGCCCTCTGAGGATGCTGAACGCATGGGTATTTTACACCAGGAGGACACGGATGCACTGGATAGTGCAGAGGAGTCCCCAGGAGCACACACCTTCTCACAAAGGACTCGAAGGCCTGGAAGCAGTACTCTCGCAGCTCGTCATCATCCACGTTACAGTACTGAACAATCAGAGGAATTATCTTCTCCAGGTGTTCTCCTGGGACAGACAAAGCAAGCAGCATGAAAAACCATTCCAGCCTTCCTTCACCTGGCTGACAGCTCAGCCACCTGCCACTTCCCTCCTGTGCTTGGTAGAGCATTCAGGCCCCAGATCTCATGGGCACAGACCCAGCAGCCCACCAAAACCAGCTGTGCTGGTTTTCAGCAGCCGATCCCAGCTCCCTGTCTGTAGCCCCTTCCTGGCATTTCAGTCATGAGAAGAGCTGTGATTAGAGACCTCTTAGGACCTCATCTCAACTCTGGCAGGTCTTTTACACACGTAACACAATATGCTGCCCTCCACTTCTCCTTTCATTTAGAAGGGGGTGAATCCACTGACCTAGTTCATAGAGGTGTTAATTCAAACCAGAGAAGTGCTACAAGATCTTGAGGTGAAGTCACTAGTGAAAGGCAGCCAGAGAGATACTCTGGTGTCTCCACCCTTCTAAGTGGAGATCAGAGAACCAGGCCAGGACCACAGAGGGGATCACAAGCACAAGTCACTAATACATTAGGAACAGTGAGCACTCTTCTTTTACCACCAAGAGGAGCTGCTCTAAAATGCATGTACATTTCCCAGCATCATGTCAAGCTGCTCATCCTACCTATGCGGTGCCCAGCCTGCCTGCTGATGCCAGCCACACACTGAATGTACGTCCTGGTGGTAGACGTAGACTCATTCCTCTTCAGCTCAGCCAGCAGATGCTCTGTAAGCTCTGAGAAGATGTTTCCGCTGCAGGTCAAGACAAGGTGCCCCAAGGCAATGATAGCCCGTTTACGCACTGCCAGCCTGGGGCTTGTCAGCTGGGGCAACAGACAGGTCAGGATGGAGGAATGGAATGAGCAGAGTGCTCCTCCCAACCTGCAATGAAAGAACAAGGCAGGAAGTCAAAGGCTTAGAGAGAAAGCCCTCTTGGCAGCAACAAATGCAAAAATCCTTCAGCTATGGAGTTTTCATGCACGTTGTGGCGGCGGGGAGAAGGGCGGGTTTGCCATTTTGGTCTGAACACTGACTTGGTCTGTAAAACACAGGGAGAGTTTATTTGTGTCCATCACAGAGGAGTTTTTGACTGTGTCCTTCTGGATGACCCAAGGGTGTGTTAATAATTTGCTGCATGCAGATGACATCTGACACTGTCACTCTGACTTATGCAACAAGAGAAAGAGGCAGCCAAGGAAAAAAAAAAGCATGTGTGATTGGCTCATTGGGCTAAAATAAACCTCCCTGCTTTGCCCTCACCCATCCACATTTGTGCAAGCTGAGTTTCTGTGGGATCCATCACCAGAGGCACTGCCATTCCCAAACACAGAAAGGCTTGGCATGTCATCTCTCACCCCTGCTGGGGACCTGCTCTATTCAGATATTCCCTAGGAGCAGCCAACTAAATCCTGTGGTTTTGAGTCCCAGTAATAGGATTAGGGAAATAAAGAAATCAAAAGCAGACACATCCCTGCAGCCCCCTGCCATGCACAGCTGCCAGAAGGAAATTCTCTGGTACCTGCTCAGCATATCTGACAGGATGTCAAGAGCTTCTAGCTGCACAGACACATCCTCCTGCTTGCCAATGGCTCCTGTCAGCTGGGCTGTGATTTTTTTGCACACATTTGCTGTCATGGTGGAACCTGCAAGAGAGATATTTTTCCCTGCTGTCAGTTAACAAGGAGTCTTTTTGCTGCTAGGAACCATTCAATCCCATCTACACTGAAAAAAGAAATCACCACTGGGAGATCTAATCAGGACAGATTAATGAGATGGCTGCAGAGAAATATCCTATCCTGGACAGGCTGGGAGCCTCAGGTATCCCCTGAAAAGCTGATGTACTTTTGGGATACATAGTTCCAAACACAGCTCGAGTTTTCCATCTTCTATTCCATCTTTCATCACACTGGTACCTCAGCTTCTACTGTCTCTCCTCCTGATTTCATTAATTGTCCTCTGGCAGGTGAGTAAAGAATCGGTAACTTTTAGGCTCTGAACTCTTCGTTTCCTCCCATTTGCCAAAGGCTGGCTCCCTGTTCCTCAGTGACAAATGGGGACAGACAGTGTACCTGTGGAAGCTGGTGGCAGCTCAGAAATAACTGTTTTGAGGCCGATGCTGGAGATATCCCGCAGCTGCTCCTTGTCCGACAGCATGTTTGTACAGAGCGTATCCACGATGGTCTCCACCTGGTACTCCTTCACTTTGCCAACCAGCGGGCCCAGGCTGCGGGAAGAGAAGCCAGTCAGGATAAAGGGCCTAATCCAACAGCCCATGTCCTTCAAACCATCACATTTCTCCTTCTTAGAGATCCTGGCCACCTGTCTGGGAATGACTGACATTCTGCTCTAAGCACCTCTGTGCTCTAAGCACAGAAAGGAAATATTCCTGGCTCCATTTTGAGGCCTAGTCATTATCACACTCTGGATAGATGAGAGATTGCAATGAGTATGGACTTACTGCAGATAAAACCAGAGATAAACAGGCAAAGAAGTTGGTCTTCTGCTCAGTGCTCAGCTGTTTTGCTTCAAAACCCGGAATAAACCAACCCAATGCAGGGACAGACAGGAGCAGGGGCTAAAAAAGTCAGTACAGTGAGAACAAAAAAGAAAGGGCCAAAGGTAACAGGGAAGAAACAGGGATAGAAGCAGCATGTGCTGAAAAGAAGGGAATATGAATAGGATCCAGAGCAGGGAAAAACAGAGGAACCCAAAGTTGTCTTTAAATGGTCCACCTTTCTGTAGCCCTGGGGTGAACTGAGCCATTCAATGGCCTTTCTAGACTGAGCACTCCCACGTAGTCATGCTGGGGAAAGAAACGGGAAAGAACAAGTCAGCAGGAGGATCCCTTCATCAGAGGATTCACTAATAGAGGAACCTTCTGCTTTTGTTCCTTTGGATTAAAAAAATGTGGGAATGGTCAAAGGCAAAGCAACAGCACAGGCTGCACTCAGAGTCAAGGCAGGGGAAAAATCCAAGTGCATTATAAAGTTCAATGAAAACACCCTTGAAGAGAAGGATTCAGACCTGAAATTAAAAAGCCACAAGGGCTGTACATATTTAGTACCATCACTATCAAAGACAGAACCACTGAGAAATTCAGTATGGGATTGAAGCCTGAGAGAGGTCAGAAGCTTGATGACCAAAATTTTTAATTGGGCTTCTCCCTGAAGAAATAAATTTTCGGGGTGCACTTTCCATGTGGTAAAGTTTATAATATGAACACAGAAGTACTTCCAAAATCATTTCTTGCTGCTACAAAGACATTTGTGTGCTCACCCCTTGTGAGTGTCTACAGAGAGAGAAAATGCAGTGCCTGGCAGGAGAGGGCAAAGTCCCTTGCAAAGGAGATTTGAGGGAGATGTCAAGGGCCAGACTCCACTCTCACACACTCTCTGCAGTCTGTGATGGCTTTATTAGTGCTAGGGAGCATGGCTATTACTGCCCAGGCTCTTACCATTTAACAGCAAGGTTCTGTACTTCCCCATTTTTGTCCTCCAGCAATTTCAAAAGCATTTTCACAACTTTTTTCTCACTGTCTTCATCTAGTTTTATTGAATCTTTCTGCAGTTCCATCATCAGGTCATTGGTGGCCATAAACCTGAAAGGACACAGGGAGAAAGTGGATTGGCTGATGTATAGATACAATGCGTCACCTTCGCACCACCTGGGACTAGAACTTGGCAACTGGTGCTTGTATGAAAACACACTACCAAAGAGTAACTTACAACACTGCCCTGAAGAAAAAGGAAAATTACTACTATATTACAAGCAGGTAACTACCTGACAGGGGTCAGGTAAGCACAAACTCTGAAAGTGGCACTCAGCATATATATTTTTTTCTCAGTGACTAAATGAAGATGGTTAACTATGCCAGAAAAAAAACACGATGGGTTTTTTCACCAATTGCCTGACCTAGAAAAAGCAGTTTGGGGTCTAAGAATGCACCTAGCTCTGTTCTTTCTAGCTAACTTAGCACTGATAGTATGACCCCACATATAGAGAAGGCCTATCACTCTCAAAAAGGAAGAATAAAGTCATGACTCCACACAAACTACACCTCAGAAGTGCACTAGGCTATATTTAGATTGCTATGAGCAAAACCAGTCGAGTAACTATCACTCCAGCTTATAAAGAAAAACAAAGACCCAACTGAAAGTTAGTCAGTTTTCTAGCACAGACAATGACAAAGTGGATATTGAGAAATTCTCAAAAGTATTTTCCTGAGAGCAGGAAGTGCAAAAGTGCTGGTATAGGAGTCTGAGGTTCTCAGAAATCTCAGTGTGGCTATCGTGCATTAGCTGCTTTCTAATGTTAGCCCCACACAGGATGGATGTCTAACAGGAACCACAAAGTCCTTCTCTCATTACCAAATGACAACTCCTTTTTAAATTAGGCTCTGATGTCACTCATTCAGCACATAAGAGCTCTCATCTACTGGGAAACATACTGGTCAACGTTTGAGGCTTCAATCTGCAAGCCCATTCCTGGGCAGCAATGAGATGCATCTGGAACAAGGGATTGCTGTGGTGTTCCACAGCCAGCCTGAAAGCCAGAGTGAGAAAACAGCAGTAATGTGCCCTAACATGTTAATGTGCAATCTATTTCTGATTCTGCAAGAGCTCTTCAGCTGCACTGTGCAGTTCAATGTCTGTGTCGAACCAGCATGACCAATTATGGCCACAGGCTGAACAGAGCCTTCTGCAGCAACACATCCAGCTTTGGACTTGCTGCCTGCTGCCATCCTGCACCAGGACCTCGGGATCTCACAAACAGATCCATCTGTGAAAGGGAAGCAAGACAAACCTGGTCCTGTAACAGGTCATGTTTGGCCATGTGCTCCAAGGAAATGGCTCTGCAAATACTGCTGTGACATGACATGTGCTCGGTGTCGGTCACAGCTAATGTGAAGTGTTAACTGTAAATTGTTTGAACAAACTGTTTGTACAACTAGTCCATCACTGACTTCTTTATAAAGTACCTGTTTTAACATCTGAGAACATCACTAGCTTCTACAAAAATCAAACTACTTTTAGGCTATTACTAACCCCTCTCTTAGACCTCAAAATACCAAGTCTGGTCCAAATATTACCTTCCAGGTTGGTTCTGAGAGAACAGTGAGTGAAATCACTACTCAGGAGTGAAATCTTTCATACATGTCAGTTTTAATTACTTTTTATAGAGTGTCTTACACATCGAGCCACCTGCTTAACCCTAAAAAGATGTCAATTTTCTGCCGACATAAACAAAGTAATAAAAGCATCTCAGTCCTGTTAGGGAGGCACATTCTCCCATCACACAGAAATAGTTCTCAAAGCAGCCTGAGCAGAGCCAGTATGTGCAGCACCCGTCACCTGGTGACACGGGGGTCTAGTCAACCCTTTTAATGCACTGATCAGCTCACCTCCTAGCGGAAAAATAAATTAGAAGAATTCCTGCATTTCTGCTACGACGTTCTTTATTCACAAAACAAATAACAACCTGGAGTCCATCTGTCAAGATTTATTCTCCCTTCCACTTTCATCAGGTAGCAATCTAGGCAAGGGAGAGGAGCACCGTTGGCTTCTCTACCTCTCCCCCTCAGCGAGAACACAGTCGGCTTGAAACCTAGTAAATAAAACTGAACAAAATCTGTGGCAAAGGCCTCCTGCACACCCGCTCCTGGCGCGGAGGGACCCCCGATGGCAACCCACCCCTCTCTGGGCAGCCCCCTCATCCCAGGGGCCCGTCCCGTGCCGCGGTGCCACACCTGAAGTCCTTGTCGGTGGAGGTCATCTTCTCCAGCAGGCTGGAGATGTGGTAGGAGACGCTGGCCATTGCGGAGGGCTTGGCGGGAACCGGGGTCGCCGCCCGCTCCTTTCTGTGCCGGGCGGCCCCGAGGCGGCAGGAGGGGCCGGGAGAGACGGCTTCGGGGGCCGGGGCGGCGGCCCCTGCCGACGAAGGGTTCTGTCCGGGCCCAGCCGGTGCTTTTGCCCGTTCGCCAGGCCCGGCTCGGGCTCCCGGAGCAGGACAGGTCAGTGACCTCTCTCTGCCCGGCGAAGGCACCGGCCGCCCCCGGAACCCGGCACGAGCGGAACGTCGTCGCAGGCGGGCGGGGCGCGGCGGGGCCGGTTGTGCGCGGGACCGCCGTGCCACGTCTGAGTGCGCGGGCGGAGGCCGGGCTGGGAGCACCGCGGGGCCGCAGCTGCCGCCATGGTGAGGCGGGGGCGAACAGGGACAGGCCCGGGAGCAGCGCCAGGGATTCGGGGCAGGAGGGAGCGGGGACGGGGAGCCGGCCCCAGCCCAGCCGGGTGCAGCCTCCCGTCGCGGCCCGGGAAGCCCTGGGCACGGCACACGGGGCACCGGGCACGGCACAGAGTACACCGGGCCCAGCTGCTGCCCCCGGTTGGGCGGCTGGAGACGGACTGGGGCTCCAGGGGCTGCGGCCGCTCGTTGCTGCGCTGAGCTCGTTCTCTTCTTTCTTCCCGCAGGTCTCGGTCATTAACACCGTGGACACGTCCCACGAGGACATGATCGTAAGTGTGCCGGGGAGCTGCTCCGCCCGATCCGGTGGCTGCTGTAGCACACCTGCTCTGGGGCTCTCTGAGCAGTGAGGGTGGGATGCATTTACCCGTATAAGAGGACACTCGTGGGGTGTTGGATGTGTATTCTTACTGGTACAGAATTTAGGCTGAAAAACTGGTTTTCCTTTAGGTGGATGTTTCTGCGAGCAGATGAATTAGTGTTGGTAGGAAGAAAGGTTTCAACGTAATTTGTAGAAGGAAGGAGCCCGGTTAGGTGAGCCTACTTCTTCAGAAAGAATTTTTTCATGGAAAAGGTTATCAAGCATTGGAAGGGGCTGCCCGGGGAGGTGGTGAAGTCACCATCCCTGGAGGTGTTTAGGAAATGACTGGACATGGTACTCGGTGCTCTGGTCTAGAAGCAAGTTATAATCGGTCAAAGGTTGGACTCAGTGACCTTGGAGGTCTTTTCCAAGATTAAAGATTCTGTGATTCTGTGACGATGAAGTTTCAAACATAATTAAGAGCAGTATTTGTACACCCACTTTACATTTTAAGAAACGAAAACACGTAACTGGTCACTGCTTTGTAGTCAGCAGCCTGAATTCCCTCTCATGAAAATGCTGTGTGTTGCTGCTCAGAATTCCCTGAATTCCTTCTGTGTGGCATTTGTACAGTGGTTGAAGAAGCAGTTGGGGAAACAAATTGCTTATGTGGCACATCTGGATTGTTTAAAACTGTTCTTTTGACCCAGCCATGTGAGGCCTGGAGTGGCTTTGGTGCGGTGGGGTCAGTCACTAGGCTGAGCTTGCCGTGCTAAATGCAGCTCTCCCTGCTCTCCTTGCAGCACGATGCACAGATGGATTACTATGGCACGCGCCTGGCGACCTGCTCCTCGGACCGATCCGTGAAGATCTTCGACGTTCGGAACGGAGGGCAGATCCTCATTGCTGACCTGAGGGGGTGAGATGTCACAACGGGAGAGTTTAATCAGGGCGAACTCTTAATGCTTTGTCCTTTTGCCCTCGGGCAGCACAAAGTGCAGGTTGAGTTCCAGGGTGAACTCCTCCAGGATTGTGCTGAATAACTTCTCAGAGCTGGGGCGGGGACAGAGCCCCAGTGGGAAGCATGCTGGAGCTTGGTCATTTGTTTAGTACTTTACACCCGTGATTTTCAAGAAGTAAAATGTACTAATACAGAAAAAACATTTAGAATTGTTTTCTATGATGGTGAGAGCCCTGTGTCAGGGCACTAACATTGCCATCTTAGCACTACCCATTCCTCATGTCAGGGCTCTAATCCATCCCAGAACAGCGATTCACAATGATGCTGTGAAGCAGCTGCAGCTGGAAGGGGTTTCTCTCAGCATTTCAAAATGATGTTGTTTCTTGCAGGCACGAAGGTCCCGTGTGGCAGGTTGCCTGGGCTCATCCTATGTATGGGAATATCTTGGCTTCCTGTTCCTATGACAGGAAGGTTATTATCTGGAAGGAAGAAAATGGCACTTGGGAAAAGACCTATGAGTACACGGGGCATGACTCCTCAGGTATGGGAGTGTGGAGCTGGGAGGGGAGACTGGGGAGATGAGGGGATTTGGGCAAGGTTGGAATAAATCTGTCAGTGTTAAGGAAGAAAGCCTCTGTCAAACAGAAAACGTTAAAAACTGAAGAGAAAGAAAATCTGTTCAGCACTAACAGGAACATTTACCTGAGGTCATATTGCTGGATAAGCCTCTGTAATGATTCATACTGTGTTGTTATACACATAAATCAGCTTTCAAATAAAGATGGCAGGGAACTGATTTCTTGAGGAAAATACTGTCTGTCTCCAGTAAGAAAAACTGAATTTATCATACCGTATTTTGTTTTAGAATGGAAACTGTTGTGTTCAGATGATTTGCCCTCTCAAAGCAGATCTGAACTCTCCAGCTTTGCTGGGTTACTGATCTGGAGTTTAAATCCTCTGCCTGCCATTCAGCTCTTGTTCTAATCAGCAATGCACCTTGCTGTTGTCAAGAGTTTTTAATCTCATTAAGAGTGGTAGCTTGGTGTTCTCATTCTAATAGGCTGCCAAAAATAAAGGCAGTTCTCTGTCATTCAGTAAACAATGCTAATTGGCTGACTTTTTCTGAAATTTGGTTAATTCTCAGCTTTCAAAGCCGCTTGCTTTTGGTGACTATGCCACTGATACCAGTCAGTGAATTGGTCAGTCAGTTTTGGGTAGTTCCTGTGCTGAAATCTGGTCTGTCTCGCCCTTCACAGTGAATTCTGTCTGCTGGGCACCACACGACTACGGACTGATCCTGGCCTGTGGGAGCTCTGACGGGGCCATTTCCTTGCTGAGCTACACAGGTGATGGGCAATGGGAAGTCAAAAAGATCAGCAATGCACACACGGTGAGTCTGGTCCTTTGGAGCAGCCCAGCGTTTCCGGAGCTACAGATAACACTGAGGTGATGCCTCAGAGACTTGACTAAATAAATGCTGAGATAACAATGAAACGACGTGAAATATGCAGAACCGAGAATAGTTTGTTTTATGTTCATCCAGAGTAGGCAGGTATACTTTGTAGTCACTCAAATTAAGTGGAAATAAGACAAATTAAGTTCACTAAACAGCACTGGTAATACCTGTTTATTGGGCATTATTGTTAAACACAGTGCTGAAACTTACCTGGTAAGAAATGGCCTTGGTCTTAAGAATACCTTCACCAGCTGAATAAACAAGCTGGAAAAATGGCAGGACTCCTCTTTTTCCCCAAATCGTGGGGATTCCTGTTCAAGCACAACTTGATAAGCTGATGGTAGGAAATAGGAGGAAATTTGGCTCAGGACCAAAGGTTCCTGCTACTCCTGTTTTCCTAAATCTTAGCAACTGTGTGTGCCTTGTGTCCTTGCAGTTTCTGTCTCTGTCTCCACTATTTACACATCCAAGATGAGCTATTTTATGTGCAAATATCCTTAGCTACCTCAGGCTTTCTGTGTAAGGGCCTTAGTGAGACTAGACTGTATCTGGATTTCTTATTCATCTGATACTTACCCAGCATTGTGCAAGACTTCAGTTTTTCTGACATGGTCTTATTCCACGCTCCCAATAGAGAGTATGCTATGTGTTCTTCACCCCCACAGCAGCCTTTATCTATTTATTTAATTAAAGTAAGCAACTTTTAATAGTGATGTTTTTCATTAACTAGATTGGATGTAATGCAGTTAGCTGGGCTCCTGCTGTTGTACCAGGGAGCCTTATAGAACAACCCTCTGGTCAAAAGCCAAACTACATCAAAAGATTTGCATCTGGTGGCTGTGACAACCTGGTCAAGATCTGGAAGTAAGTGCCCTGTTGCCAGATAAAACCTGACACTCTAGGCTTTAAGTGTCCCTGCTAGTATCTCAAGTAATATTTTCAGCATCCCTATTGTATCATCTCGGAATTACTGTTTCAGAGAAGTGTTTTAAAAATGGAGACTTAGTGATGTACTGTATCTCCCATGGTTCTTGCACTTTATGCCAGCCCTGTATCTTGTCTCTGAGAGTGGCTTTCTAATGGTCTTGGTTACCACTGTCACTTTGGCATTAGCAGATTTCTGACAGTAACTGAAGGTCAAAACCTCTTTGCCTGTGCTGCTTTCTGTCACTGGGAAGGGATTTTTGGAGAAGTGGGAACACTTGTGCTTTTTATTGTCTGGATGAACAGGGAGTCTGAAAACTACAATCTAAAGCCTTCCCAAGCAGGGGATGAGAAATGCTGCTGCTACACTTCTGGCTATATAATTGTGTTTTCAGGGAAGAAGACGGTCAGTGGAAAGAGGAGCAGAAGCTGGAGGCTCACAGTGACTGGGTGCGAGACGTGGCCTGGGCTCCATCCATAGGTTTGCCAACCAGCACCATTGCTAGCTGTTCACAGGTGAGATTTATTTTGAAGCAACAGAGCCAGGCACTTGGTTCACCTGCTTCCATGTGCTTCCTTCCCTGTTTCCCTAGTAAAGGAATTGTAAGGGTATAGCTGCTGTAACAGGTCCTCTTGGCAGTCCTTTGCTGTGTCTGGGTCTCTGCGTAAGAGCTTTTGATTCCTGTTCTCCCAAACTCAAAAGCCCAATAGAAGCATTTCTGGGCAAAGGTTTATGTGTGCATGTGGCTCTGTACCAAAGACTGGCTTGTGTTTTGAAAAACATGAGCAAGATGGTCTCACTGGGAGGAAGACCTTCCAACTAATGTCGTATTTTAGTGTTTCAGGATCAAATTCACTGAACTTTCTGCTAAAAATACTATCATCTATTAACTGGCATTCTTAATCAGCTCTGATGTCCTCAGCCTTCATATTGACTGTTGTGTTCTTGCTGCTAATCTGTAAATGCTTTTTATA